>PVIH01015149.1:0-50783 GCA_004025045.1 Sigmodon hispidus
CCTAAAATTTTCAGGCAAATGGATAGATTTGGAGCATATCCTCCCAAGGGAGGTCTCACAAACCCAGAAGAACAAGCAGGGGATGTGCTTGATCATTTCAGGACTTTAAGCAAAAATTTTATTTTTTCATTGAAAGATGAAGAGTGAGTAAAGTGATTTAACACACACACACACACACACACACACACACACACACACACACACACCCCAAAACAAAACAAATCAAAACAAAACTTCTGGTTTGACTGTATAAGAGTTTCTTAGCTGAAATTTGTGGTGGCCATAGTACACCTGTGGGCATTAGCTGTGACCTATTGTGCATTTTTTTTATCTGTAGCTGAGCCTATCCTGGCTTGAGAAGCTTCAGATTTTATTTTTTATATTTCATATATTTTAGAGAAAAGAGAAATTTTATTAGTGTATGTTTTTTATCTATTCTGAGTGTTTTGCTTTTTTATATAAAGTTTAATATTGATTTTCAGAAAACAATAAAAAAGAAATAAGAAAGAAAAAAGAAAAATAAATAAATTTGTATGTTTTTATCTATTCTGAATGTTTTGCTTTTTATATAAAGTTTAATATTGATTTTCAGAAAACAATAAAAAAGAAATAAAAACATAAAAAAATAAATTTGAAGATATTTGTCACTGTTGCTACACATAGATTTTATATATCAAGTGTTTTCTAATTTCATTTTAGAGCTCACATCTATTCCTCTTAAATCTTATATATTTAGTAATTTGTTTGCAAGTTTATTGACTCTTCTATGTGTCATTCCCATTACAATATGGATCCCATTTTGAGGCTTTAACTCTAGAAATTTCATTTTATTCCATTTTATCAATTATAATTTCCTGTAAGTTTATTCTTTCTATAACTGTGTTGTCTTTATGTCATGGAGTACAATTAAAATATTTGCTTCTATGTGTATGAGAATTTCCTCCCTTTGATATTTAGTTCATTTGTTGAATAGTGTCTTCTGGTCATTTTTCTTGGCTATTCTCCATATTTTTCTAATTCTTCATGTGTTGCATAATTTTTATTGTATTATATACATGTATCTCAATGCTTGTTTCCTATGGATACACATACATGCATATATTTATGATTACATATAGTCTTATATGTAAGCTTGCATGCACAATATGTATATACAATTTGTTTTGATGTGTATGTGTGGAAATGTATGTCACTTGGGTCCAGGTGTTCACCAAGGCCAAAGGAGAATGTCATATTCCCTAAAGCTGAAGTTTTAGGCCATTGTGAGCAACCAAATTTGGCTGGTAGAACCAAACATGAACCTTCTGGAAAAATAGCAAGGTCTTTGAACTACTAAGCCATTTCTTCAGTCCTGAGATATTCTTTTGCTTTGTAGACTATTAATCTACTTGTGTGACAACATTCACTCTTCTCTGCTATTTGATGGTGTTTTGGGTACTGGATCAGTTTTCTAAGTCTTTACCACTGTGGTTTGAATTCATTCTATACACAAACTGGTTTGGGGTACCTTGAATCACAGAACTGGTGGATTGACCTGCTTACTCTCTTGTCTGGGATCCTTCCACTCTGTAGTTTACAAGGTTCTCTTTCCTTTATTTATCTTCCCAGGAAGCTGTGGTTTTCTTTGAAAAGTCTACAATACTGTGTAGTTGTAAAAACTACTGATATGCTTGGAGACACTCCCATAAGATGAAAAAATAATTTATAAGCCTGTAACTCCCCCTGGAATGGATCAATTTTTTTTTCCCAAAATGTTGACCTCATTCCATAAGCATCCTGTTCATAATTACCTGAAGACCTCAGGTAGTTGTTTTGTCAAGTTTTGTGTTGCAATCTGCAGGATAGCAAGAGTTATTGATATTAGACAGCCATAAGTTCATTTATCTTTTTTTATACTTTTTTATTATACTCACATTAAGGTTTTTGTCAAACTGTCCCATGATGTGAATTCATTTGCTGTTTGTTTGTTGTTAGAGTTCTCTTTACTGACAAAGATTTCTTCATGTGTTTTAGAAATTGGTTTTCGAGTTCATTTTGAGAGAATATCTTCATTAACTGCCTTTTTTCCTAATTTCAGTAACATAACCAGTGAAGTGTATGAAGCATCTTAGCAACATTCATGTCAGCATAGTGCTACCATCACTATTAACAATAGTATTTACACCAAAAGACATACATCTTCTATTATCTGCCAAGTCCTTGTTCAAGTGTTTTGAATTCAATATTCAAATACGAATATTGAAATTATTTTAGAATAAATTCACCCACAACTACTAGATTTTTTTGCTTAGATTTTGAGATAAAATTGCATTACATTGTAATTTTATTGTAGAGAACTAATATCTTCACCTTGAATGCCATTGAACCCTGTATATGTCAATATTTATTTGAAGTTTTAGTTCTTTCATCAGAAAGAGGTTGATAGTTTTATATAAAATGTCTGTACATTTCTAGGTTATGTTTATGCTTCAATATTTTATATTTTTGAATGATGAAAAATATGGTAGTATGACTTACATTTTGCTCTCCACATACTTATTGCTAGGAAATAGAAACACAATTAAATTTATTATGCTGAGTTTGCATTATGTGACTGCTGGGCTTCATTATTAGTTATGGAAGGGTTATTTGGGTTGGTTATTTTGTGAAATTTTTTGTATATTCTTTGGTTTTTCAACAGAGACTACTATGGAATATGCAAATGGAGATGGTTTTATTTCTTTCTTTTTTTTTTTTTTTTTTGTCTTTTTTGTCATGATTTATGGCTGTGGCTGAGATTTCCAGTATTATGTTAACAATATATTCTTGGTTCCTTCTTAAACTAAGGTGAGTAAAATTAGTATCTGATCCTTAAATATTATAATATAATCTGTAGGTTTTGCAGATGTTCTCCAGAAAAGCCAATATATTCCATATTATTAGTTTACTGGGAGTTTTTGTTTGGGTGGCTGTTGATTGCTGTCAAATCAGTTTTCTTTCTCAATTGATATTAATATGTTTTCTATAGCTTTCAAATTTTAATATTTATATTTTATTAGCAGATGATAAATTGATATTAATAGCCATTTTATCAGCATATTTATTGTATAAGTCCAAGTATATTTATTCATTATTACTGAATGCTGAGTCTTGTTTAAGAATTTTTAACTTTTTAAGTCTAGCATGAACCCAGAAACTACCATTTCCAACAAGATCCAAGTGATGCTATATCTGTTTCTTTACAGACCACACTTTGATAACTACTAAGATGGGAAATAGGTTTTAATCTTTATTGAGGTACAAATCACTTGAATGAGATTAAGCAAACTTCAAATATTCTTTTTCTTAGTACATTCTGTAATATCTAAGATATCAATGATCACAGTTCAATTCATTTCTGGTGAAGCAGGCCTATTACTCTGGTTGCTTGGAAAGCTGAGGCTAGATAAAAAAAACTTGATCAAAGCTCACACATAATATTTGCTACTTACTTCCTTCATATTTTTCCTCCCTTTCAACTTTTACAATAGGTCAATGATTCTTTTAGACTATTATCAAGCAGAAGATAAGTAGTTAGTTAATCAAAATTCTTCATCTTCAAGTCTTGAGTATTGCACTGCCCTACATATAGTCCCTTAGTAACCTTTACTTTCTCCCATGCTTATTGCAGAAATATACCACAAAGAATGAATGACACTACACCTTCTAATATTACTTGTTTTTCCTATACTGATACTTATTATTAGGGGGACAATTCTCCCTCAGTTGATTATATACAAGCTGCTATAAATAAAAATATTAGAACTTTTAAGTGAATTTTTAGGTATTCAGGTTTCTTATGCATAAATAAAGGTAAAATTTAAACTTTTTTTCAAAGACATAAAAGTAGAGAGAATTGGTTGCACTTCACTACTAAATGTTAAAGGACAAACTTGCTGCTAAAGACAGACTCGTAAATTCTTTTTAACTCTTTGTCTTAAACTGGAAAAGGGAGTGATCACACTGTACTCACAGCTAATAAGGGGAGAAATTCTGCACATTTTATTTGTACCAAATATAATAATAGAGTAGATTTGCTTTTTTGCATAGCAGTCATTTTTTCATTTGAATGCTAATTACATTCTCAGTGTATGAATTAATTATGACTTCCATTGACTATGTTGTATTATTAAGAAAGATTATATCTCAGCTCAGATAAAAACTTTTGCCTGTGTATAAAAGGCTCAAGTGACTTGTTCTTGTTCTGCATATGGCATTAATATTCCTTGGTGTAAGCCTCATAAAACATTAAAACCAAATTAAACTCCAAAAAGTACCTGCATTATTGATTTATTCATTTAAAATTGAGAAAATAGAAGCTTCTTCTGCTCTTCTTTATTATTATTATTACTTATAAAGATAAAATATGTCTCAGAACTCTTGACTATTTGAGTTATTTTAAACATTAAATCAAATCCACCAATAATGATTATCATTAAAGGTAAAGCAAGATTGATTAAATCCAGAAATACATAGAAAAAGTAGTAATTTGGTGTGAGTATGCTATGTCTAAAACTGTTTTGAGCCTTCTTCATGCCAGAGAAGGACCTTCTGAATAAAAAGAAGGCTATGAGAACTGAAACTTTTTGTAGAGATCTCTCAATAATAATATGAAGGAATTTTACTTATGTCATTGCCCCTTCCCTTTAGGGACTGTGGTGCAGTATACAGCTACGTATGGTGTGATATACTAATATGTAAACGAATTCTCACTGATATTTGTCTCTGAATCATGCTTATTGAAGAAAGGCAACCTTAGAACAATCAAAAAGCCAGCATTATGAGTTTCAAAATGTGTATCTTAATTATTTATCCATTAATTCATTTGACAAATAATTACTAAAAGCCTACCATACTTTAGGCATTAAAAACATAGTTATTAATATATATAAATGTCTCTAATCCCAAGAAGTATGCACTAGCACGTATGTGTGTGTATGGGTGTGTGATCATTTCAAAATTTTATAAATAATTATCAAGGATTTACTTGTCATTATTTTATGTGTATATGCAAGTTCCTACATGTATGCATGTGTACTATACATATTTTTGGTACCTCTAGAGATCCAAAGAAGTCATCAGATCCCCTGGAACTGGAGTTCCAGGAGATTTGTGAGTCACTTGGTATGGGTGCTACTGGAAACTGAACTGTGTCTGCCGAGCTACTGGCTTTTAGTTAAAATAAGCTAGGAAGTTCCTAGAAAAGCAGATAAAATATTTATTAGCATTTAAATGAGTCATTCTATTGCCTCATGTGGAGTGGATTGTGAGGTTTGGGGTAGAAGTTCACACATATGTTAGGTTATTCTGTAGTAAAAGAAGGGAACAAAATGTAATTTAGATAAAAGTTTCAGAGATGAAGGTAGAGAGAAGTGACCAGATCCTGAATATAATTTGAAGGAAAAGCTCTATTTTCTAATCTAATAGTTGTGGAGTATGATGACCTTAAGACAGTTGGGATTACATGCTACCCTTCCCAGCTAAATGTGGGCTTTTTGTTTTGCTTTTCATGTTTTGGAGATAGAAATTAGATTTTTATACATACCAGACAAGAACTCAAATCCCTGAATTATAACCAAGGCCCTTTTATATTCTCTTCATCATGATCAGTTTTTTTTTTTTTGAATACTTGGCTCCTTCAGGAAATGTTCTTCAAGTGGCTTTCTTTTTAACTTCTGTGACCTCCTACTCAAGAAGCCTTGTCTCCCTTAACCTAAGATTTCCATTCACAGGTACTGTGTTTACTCATTCCTCTTTTAATGTTGTCAGTATGCATCACTAGTCATCTGTGATAACCAAATTTATAGTCATGTCAGATTTTTTAGGTATACAAAGATGCATTTCAATTATATAAGTAATCTTTCAACACTTCAAAGACCTACAGAATATGGCATTTAAAATATTTAAAACTTTTTTGGACAGTGAAACATGTCTGCTCCTAGCAGCACCAATTTACTTCAAGAGAATGATGGGCACTAAGGAAAAACCATATAGATTTTACTTTCTTTGTGGCAATGGTTAGCCACTGCACAAGACTATACTTATATTTGACTGCTTAATATTATGCTGTATAAACTGAACATGCATATAATAGTGCATATGAAAGACCCATAAGAAAGTGACCTGTGAACTTTAGTAGAGCAAGTCATGATGGTCTTTCAAGTTCCTGCTTTGCAAAGAAAACTGCCAGACATCCTTCAAGACACAAGGAGAAGTGACTGATGAACTATGTGAGAATGGACAGAGCAGTCCTTCAAATTTCCTGCTTCACTAAAAGGTATACCAGAGACTCTAGGTTTGTAAACTAAAGAGAGATGCCCCACTGTTACAAAGTACTTTACGTGATTATCCAGGCAGACAGATGTCATCTCTAGATTTTGGAAGTTGCTTGCACCTTCTGTTTACTCAGATAATATTATATTTTTCTGCAGTGTTTGATATAGTCGAAGAGTAGATAGTTATAATTATATTTTCCTTGGTTATTATAAAAGTCATATTATATATGAAACTTCAGACTCACAAGAATAAAGTAGGTGATAGAATTTTTTAATATTGTTAAATACAGATAGAATAGATATAATAACTGTAATTCTTGCTTGATAGTTTTTTGAGTATATAATTTTCCTATATTAAAATTAAAACCTTCTTTTTGATTAGGCAGAAAAGAGGAGAGATGTGGGATATCTTTATGCTGTGAATAAAGGAACTGTTTTAGACTATGGCAGGCACCATAGAAGTAGGCAGGAAATTAGAGCATAGATAAGGGAAGGATAGTAGAGTCACAAGAGACACCATAAAGCTGCCCAGGAAGAAACATGTAAGAAAATAATAGCTAAGCCATGGGCCATATGGCAGGACAGATGAATGGAAATAAGTTAAATTAAGATGAAGGAGATCACTAGCAATATGCACGAGCCATAGGCCAAAGAGCATGAACTTAATATAAGCGTCTGTATGTTTCTTTGGGTCTTTGGGATTTCTAGTTCAGATAAGCAGTAGTGGGCAGGTCGAAATTGTGGGGCTAAGTCCAGACCAGAAACCTCGTTGTACAACTAGTGACATACTTCTCCTGTCATATGAACTCTCTCTTTGGAACTGTAAGGCAAACTTTCACCCGTAAGTCACTTTTGGTAGTAGTGTCTTATCATAGCAATATGAAGTAGTCAATGCTATGATGTCTGAATTTTGAAATAGGCATGATAGAAGAGCAAATTTTTAGAGGTAATTATTTCAGTAAAAAAAAGTATGGGAATAAATATGTAAAGAACTCAAGAAGTATAAATTGAGTTTTTAAAAAGCAGTAACTAGAAATTTAGTTTAGTTGACATAAAAGGGATGCATACTGGATAATACTAAGAAAGAGCAGATGGAATTGGAATTAATAGCCAATTGTAAATGTCCCTGCTTTGAAGACTTTTGACATGATTACTCAACTTTTAGAAATAATCTAATAAAGTAATATTAATACTTTTGCTATTAAATATCCTTTAAAGCTTATTGGCTGAGTGCTTAGTCCCTAATGCTACATTTAAATGTGACTTTTTACTTTTCAGAAATGACTGAGTCATGAGGACTTGGGCCTCCTAATTGTACTTATCCATTGAGAAATTTGTAACTGATAAAATTGTTTGGTGATAATTGAAACTAAGAGATGGAGCCTAATTATAAGAAATAGGTCAATAGCAAGTCCGGCTATGAAGGCTATATCTTGTGCTTGACCCTTACATATCTCTCTCTTTTCCTTGTCTACCAGGAAGTGAACAGCTTTCTTTTACCATGTCATGAAGTTTTTGTTTTACCAGAAGTATAATGGAGCCTGTTGATCATGGACTGAGTCTTCTGGAACCCAAAACCATAATCTATTACAAAATTTTTTCCTTAAGCTACATCCAATGTTTTTGTGATGGCAAAAAACGAAACAACAAAAAAATGTGAATAACACAGGAAATAAGCCATTAATAGATTTTTATTATTTTCAGAAAAGTAAAATCATCTTAACTAAATTATTTTATAAAATTGTCTATGACTATGTATAAAACAAATAGTTCAGTGGTTTTAAAATATTGCCACAAAATATTTGCTATCCTTCTTATGAAGAGGTGGATTCTCAATTCTATTCCCTTGAATTACCCAGCAAAACAACACAAAATTGACAGGAATATGGGTCATTTAAAAGAAATAGAATTTTTAAAGTTTGTTCTTTGATCCTGGAGATTTTGTCTAAGAAATCCAAGTACCTTGAGGTTGCTGTGCTGTAAGGAAACACATGTTTCATAGAGGAGTGGCTAGTGTGTTCTTGGACACAACTGAACTCAGTATTTGTTCCCTTCTAGCCCAAATCCCAGACTGAAAATTAGTCATTCTTAAGATTGTTTGTACTAGATGTTGTTCACTGTTAGCCTTGAAGACTACCAACTAAGTCCTACAGGTGTAATAAAGTGTATATAAACCATCCCCACTTTGTTCTCTTTAAATCTTTGATCTTTGAAAACTGTGGGTGTGGTAAAACACATGGCTGCTTTATAAAACTAAGTTGTGTTGCACATTGATCAATGCGTGAAGAAGATGAAGTGAGAAGCCTGGGTCATTCTGGGATATGTGAGACATCTCAAGCTCAGAAGGTAGAAAATGAAATCCATGAGCTATTTAGCTTCATTTCATTGAGTCTCATTGGAATTTTTTCATTTAGAATTTTAATAGCTTTTTGAGAATATGGGTCAAATCAAGCAAAGATATTGAATAAATGGATGTGAATATTTGTGTTTTAGGGACAGAAATGAAATACATGCTAAATCCCACCAATAGTAAAGATGCTATAAACAAAATTAATGTCATGTTAAAAATAGAAGAAAACATTGTAAATAGGCAAAAATAATATCTAGAATATATTAGCAATTATACCACATAGACAAAAGATAGTGGTAATTGTATTAAAAAATTAGGAGAAACATGCATAAAAATTAAAATAAATATCATTAAGGCCAATAAGTATGTTTAATAATCTTCACAATCAATATTTGTCAAAAATACACATTAAAAATATGCTAAAATCCCAAATTACACTTGTCTATGAAAAATTGAGAGGCTTAGTGAAAAAAGTGTTGTTGTGATGTATTGCTGAAGAAAGGAAAGGAAGGATCAAGACTGACACTCTGTGGGAGCAACTTGGTACATAAGTATCTAAAGGAAAGTACAACTGTTTCCCAAAAGGGAAATATATGAGGTCATTCATTACTATAGTAACA
Organism: Sigmodon hispidus; assembly: GCA_004025045.1. Classification (NCBI taxonomy): domain Eukaryota; kingdom Metazoa; phylum Chordata; class Mammalia; order Rodentia; family Cricetidae; genus Sigmodon; species Sigmodon hispidus. Next base: position 9,264 of record PVIH01015149.1, read on the forward strand.
AAGTCATAGAGAGTTGGGGGCTACCATAGTATCAGAGAAATAAAATGTGGTACATAATCATTATGGAATACTATACAGTAAGTGTAAGTAAGAACTGAGAACATGCATTAGTTCTGGAAAGAGTGTAAAAAGAAAAAATTATACTACAGAGCTACAATAATAAAAACAGCTTGGTACTGGCATAAAAACAGACTTGTGGATCAATGGAATCAAATTGAAGACCTTGACATTAACTCATACACCAATGATCACCTGATTTTTGAAAGAGATCAAAAATATTCAATGGAAAAAAGATAGTTTTTCAACAAATGGTGTTGGCATAACTGGATGGCAATGTGTAGAAAAATGTAAATACATCCAAATCTATCACCCTGCACAAAACTCAAATCCAAGTGGATCAAAGACCTCAACATAAATCCAGCCACTATGAACTTGATAGAAAAGAAAGTGGGAAATACCATCCAATATATTGGCACAGGTGACCACTTCCTAAATATAACACCAGTAGCACAGGCACTAAGAACAACAATCAATAATTAGGACCTCCTGAAACTGAGAAGCTTCTGTAAAGCCAAAGACACAGTCAATAAGACAAAAGGACAGCCTACAGAATGGGAAAAGATTTTTACTAACCCTACAAATGACAGAGGATTGCTCTCTAAAATATATAGAGAACTCAAGAAACTAGAGCCCAAAACCCTAAATAGCCCAATTTAAAAATAGGGTTCAGAAATAAAAAGGAACTTCTCAGCAGAAGAATTACAAATGGCTGAAAGGCACATGAAAAAGTGCTTAACATCTTTAGCCATCAGAGAAATGCAAATCAAAATAACTTTGAGATACCACCTGACACCTGTCAGATTGGCTAAGATAAAAGTCACAGATGATAGCCTATGCTGGAGAGGTTGCAGAACAAGGGGAACACTCCTCCATTGTTGGTGGGAGTGTAAGCTTGTTCAGCCACTCTGGAATGCAGTATGACAATTCCTCAGAAAACTGGGAATCAATCTCCCCAAGGACCCAGCAATACCACTACTGGACATATACCCTAAAGATGCACATTCGCACTCCAAAGGCATTAGCTCAACTATGTTCATAGCAGCATTATTCATAGTAGCAAGACCCTGGAAACAACCTAGATGACCCTCAACTGAGGAATGGATTGACTGCTACATCTTCACAGTGAAGTACTACTCAGAAGAAATATTGATATCCTAAAATTCACAGGCAAATGGATGGAGGCAAATATCCTTCTGAGTGAGGTATCACAAACCCAGAAAGAGAAGCAGGGAAGTTTTCTACTTCTGTAGTTGGGTTGAGGAAAGCAGATCTTCCTGGAGTGGATGGTGAACTAAGCCACCTTAGGACCGTGGGACCTCCTGCCCTTGCTGGGGAGGAGAAGAAGAGATAGGAAGGAGTGAGTGACTGGGAGGGGTGGGAGAGGGAAAGGAGTTTGAACAAGAGGATACATGGATAAAAAATATGACTTTATTCATAATAATAATAAAAAACAAATAATAGTAGACAAAAGGAAACATAATCAGATTAGTATAAAAATGTTGAGGTGTGTATAATGCCTTTATAAGAAGGATTAACTACTTCAAGTCCATTTATATTTCACATGGGATCCTCCAAATGTTGAATATACTCATGTTATTATTTCTATTTTTAAAAAAAAAAGAAAGGGAAGCAGGAGATGTAGTCACTCATTAGTGCACTTAAAAAAAAATGTAATTGTATACAAGAGCTCAAACCTAGAACATAGCTAAATGACACAGTGCTTCACTCCTGCATTGATGGCCTCTAGCAGAGGTGTGGATGAGGCAGGACTTGTTTTCTTTCTTTCTTTCTTTCTTTCTTTTTTTTGTGATTCTTCAGCTGAGACAGCGAGAAAGATGGTTTATTGTACACGAGTTACACTTGGCCACAAGTGGGAACAGAACTAGTCCAGAATGCCAGAGGCCCAGGGCGGAAGGCCAGCGGGACTGTTGTGGCTGTAATGAAGGCAGTCTAAGTCTCCTCTCAGGGGTCTCTTGCAGAGAGCAGGTGGCAATTTTCGGGTCCATTCAGACTTCTCCCGACCGACCGCAGCACAGTCCAACAACTTGTACCAGCGTCCGTCCCGGCCTCAGCATCCCTTACTTCTGCTCCTTCCGCCTTGTGGGTGCACAGCTTACTTGGACCTCTGCCTCATCTTTCTCCTCTTGCGCTTCAGCCTGCGCATTCGTTTCTTCCTCCACTTCGCTCTCATGGCGCTAAGGCCGAGAAAGCAGGACTTGTTTTCTTTAAGGGACTGGCCACAAGGAGTTTAAATTATGTTCTAGTAAGCAAATGAGCAGCATGAATGGGCTGTTTTGTAAAAGGGGAGATCATAAGAGTGGGTATGAAACTGAGAGGACTGATAACTGAGTTTGATGGGGTGCATGATGTAAAACCACCAAATAGTAAGTAAAATTATAAAAAAATAAAATATTAAAAGTAAAAAGAAAATAATACATATTCATGGTTCAAATATTTATAAAGCATAAAATAAAGGTACAATATTTCCATGAAGGAGAAAATTATTTCTGTTACCAATTTACCCCTAGAAATAATTGCAATTAATATTTGCATGCATTTATTTCTATTTTTTAAAATATGTAAATATGTCCATGGGAATATTAGTAGTAAAAGGGTATATGAATGCAATATATGTGCATATGTATAAAATTTTTGCAATGATAGTATATGCAAATTCTCCTGTTTTCAAAATTCTGTACCATATCTTAAATATCTGTGCTTAGTTTACAATTGTAGACATATATCAGTATTATTTAAGATTTCCAATGAAGTATTATTTATGATTTTAGTTTTTAAACCATTTTTGCAAATGATTTATTCATAAACTTTATCTATTGTTATATGATATTCTTCTGGGAAAAAAACTTAAGTGAACATAATCTTTGTATTTGAGTATCATTCAACCTTTGTCATACCTCTTATTGTCATTTAATTTATGCTAAAAGTATTGCAGTTTTTCTTTTATAATTGTTTGAAATTATCTTTTATTCTTTTCAATTCTTTTCACATTGTTTTTAAAATTAGAATATCTTCACTCACTTATAATTATTTCTCTTTTATCTGTGGAGTATCATATGTCTATATTTTAAAAATTACTGTTAGCGAATTAGAACCTATTTTACTTGGATATCATAGGTATTTCTGAATTGATATTCTCAGTTTTATATTAAATATTTCCTACTTTTCTATTTATTTTTGGAGCTTACTTTATGATGAATTACTTTGCTTACACACAGAAACACACACACACAAGCACATTTTTGTTTTGGTTATTTTTTCTACCCTTGTACTAGAAATACAGTATTTAAACTATTGTAGTTTATAGATTTTTGTAAAATAGTTTTTATTGAATAATTTTCTTTTTCATGCTTTTAAAAACATATTTGCCTCCCTGCTGCAATACTTCTCACCCTCAGTCTTCCATCCCTTCCCATTCATGTTTGAATTTTCTTCTTTAATTTCTCACTCTTTAATTTTCTCTGGAGTCCAGTTTCTGCGGCCCAACTTTTCTGGAGAGTGAGGCTTGCCTTAGTGTATGATCAACCTATTAAGCGTAGAGTGTAACATGAGGCTTCTGGCCCTGTCATTCCAGAGGTCCAGAAAGACTCATACACTTGTATTAATTTCATGTTGTTTGGCCTATTGCTCAGGCATATTGCTAGCTAGCTCTTTCATCTTAATTCAGCCCATTTCCATTAATCTGTCTTGCCATGTGGCATGTGGGTCACCTGTGTTACCTTACATGTTTCTTCTTGGGCATCTGGGTAGTGTCTGTCTCTGACTCTATCCTCCTGTTACCTATGTTCCGATTTCCTGCCTACTGCTATGGTGTTCGCCATAGGCGAAAACAGTTCCTTTATTTGAAGAATGATATTCACAGCATACAGGAAGACATTCTCACATCGTTGAATGGGGGGGGTTGCATCATTAAAGAAAACTAACTGACTCTCCCTCTCCAAACAGCTATCAAATGCCAAATATTCCTCAATTACTAGGGATTTCCTGTCCACCTTACCACTTCTATGATAGGATTTTGTCTGGCTGAAACTTGTACAAGTCTTAAGTATGTTATGTCACAACTGCTTTGAGTTCATCTGTACATCTTCCTTGTCTGTAAATCACTGTTTCCTTGATACTAATTGACCACCTCAGACTCTGAAACTGTTTCTACTCCTTCTACCACAAAATAACTGAGCCTTTGTTGAAGGAGTATGATATGAATGTCTCACTTAATGCTCAGCACTCTGTTCTTTTATTCTCTGCATATTGACCATTTTTATTCTGTGTTAACTGACACCTATTGCAAGAAATAGCTCCTATGATGAGACATAAGAATATTGTAGATTTATTACATAATTTCTATTAATTCTTTGAGAAATATTTTGGTTTTATTCATGACCCCCACCCAACTCTTTCCTAATATGCCCTCTTTCTCATACACTCAACTTAGTGTCTGTTTTTCTTTTTTCAAAAAAAAATCCAAGATCAATTTGTGCTATCCAAATATTCTTGGATCTGTGGTCTTGCAGGGATTTATTATATATCTCAAATAATAATAACTGGCACAGTGATTCCTCGAATATTCTTTCAACTATTAGTGATTATTTTTCCAAGTAAAGCTTATAATTATTTGTTTCAAAACAAGTTTCATTTAAGGATTTATTGGCATCATTTTAGCAACACCATTATTTATTGTCAATAACTAGAATCTTCAAAATATTTAGAATTTATATCCAAAATGGCATATCTCCTCATTTATGTGAGTTATTCTTAAACTCTCTCAGAGTTTGTTCATTTTCTTTATATGAATTGGTTTCATTATCTTGACCAAGCTGTTTTTGGACTTGCTGCTGTCACCTACCAGCATACAATGTGGCATTGGCTCACCTTATTACTAAAAGGGGAAAGAAAGGTATCTGTCAGTGGAGACTGAGAATTGTCAAGTGTCCCTGCTTGATTTGAGAAGAAATTTCACTCCAAGATTGTTATGATTGGTGTAATGGTCAACTTAACAGAATCTAAAATCACCTAGGAAATGAGCCTCCAGGTATACCTGTGAGGGATCCAGTAGATTAAGATTATCTGAGGAAATGTCTATGAGGGGTTAACTTGATTAGATTAATAAAGACAGACTTGCCTTAACTATTAGACTATTCTTTGGGCAGGGATGCAACACTATAAAATGGAGAAAAATGAGTTGAACACCAGCATTCATTTCTCTCAACTTCTTGATTGCACATGTGACTTAACCAGGTAATTCAAGCTCCTGTTGCCTTGACTTGTCTGTTAAGTGACATTTTTGAGCTGAAGTTCATCTTTTCCCTCTTAAATTGAACTGGTCTGGGTATTTTATTGCAGCAGCAGGAAAAGAAACTAAAACAACAATCTATGTATTTTTCTAAACTCTGGAGTCCCAAAGGGAAGATGGATGGCTCAAATAAAAATTCTGCCCTTCAAATAGCATTACTATTTTTAGAGGAAATACTCTCAATATTTTTCATAAATTGAGTCCTATATCTACTATGTTTAGTGGAAGGTATGAAGGATTTAACAGTGATTATACATTACTCATTTTCATTTACTTTATGGCTTTAAATATGTCTTATTTTGCTTTTTTGTGAACATTTTAATGGAAACATAGATACATTCAGTATGCGATAACAAATGTCCCAATAAAAATTATCCTCCATAATTCAGAGGCTTTATCAGACAGGTTTGTTTTCTCTTCTGACTGATTCTTTACCACTTACTGTCAAAGAGACTGATTATAGTGGGATTATGGACATGCATGGTATCGCATGCTCATTCTGCTCCTGCAACAGGGAAAAGACACATAAGAAATCATACACCTACTCTTTCACCACAAAGGCACAGACTTCAGTCAACTTTCTCATTGTCCAAAGCAAGTCATTGATCTTGCTTGATTACAAAATAGGAAGAGAACTATAATCCTACCTACATTACCAGAACTAGTGCAGGCTTTCTCCAAACAACTATATTTAGCATGCATTTCCATTTTGAAAAATTAATGTCTTTTCAGTGAATGCTAGAAAAATGGTAGCCATTTGGCTTCTTAATCATTTCAAATACATAGACTGCATCACTTAGCAGATGGTCAGTGTGTTAGAGACTGCAAAGATGTTAATCTTTGCAGAAAAATCAGTCTATTTTTAAATTAAAGGCTAAATAAAACAGTAGAAGTAGTGTCCTTGACCACAAGGGCTTTATGTTGGATAGGGGCTGAGGGTGGAATGCTTCTGCTGCTCTATCCATAAAACAATTATATAGAAAATGCATTGAAAACTCTTTTATTGCTTGAATAGTTTATTACGTATATTGACTTTTATTTCTTTTCAAAAGAAAAGCCCTGGAGCATGAGAATAATGTGCCCAGCATTCTCTTCTGCTGGTTTCTAGGCAGCCACTGTTTCTTTTTGCCAACAGAGGAGAGGGAAGTCCTATTGCTTTAATATGCCATTTTGAACAATCCTGAACTGTGAGGCTGCCAACTCTATCATTGGTTAACTTGTTATCAGGGTGCAGTGGGCAGTATCTGGGGGGAGAGGACAGGATCCACGTAATACACATCTCACACTGATTCAAACGAATGAATGCTCTGTACCTCTAATGTCAAAAGACATTTACAGTTTTGCTAGCCTGTTTCCCATGTCTGCTTGGCACACAGACTGCCAAGATCAATGGTCCAATTTTAGTTCCACTTTCTTCTTCCATCATTCCTTGTATTCAGCACTTCGGAAGTGAGTTAATAATGTAAAATCTGGCTGAATTAAATTCATTTAACTGTGCTGCCAATTCTCTTCCTTTCATGCATTTTTAAAGAGATCTCAAACCAGTGATGGATTTTTAATGCTCTAGGAAAAGAAAGCAAGGATGAGACAGTAAACCTGAATGGGGTGAATTGTTTATTATAACTATTCCATTGAATTAGCTCACTGTGTATAGAGAAAGGAGATGAAATATCACCCTACACAGGCTTCGCAAGTGGTAATATGAACAGTATTAAAAAATTGTAGAAACTCCCTCCTCAATCAGTCAAAAATCGACACTGCCGCTTCACATAGAAAGCTGTGAACAGTTAAATATGAGGCAGGAGGGGGTCTGTTTCTATAGCAACCCAGTATTTTCTAGCTAGGATTTTTTTTGTAAAAAATTAAACTTAAAGTTAGAAACAAATTAGCTCCAGGCCTCAGACTGCCTGTCTGACACTATGTGAACTACCTATTAAGTAGTCTACCTTGAAATCTGTTCATTGTTCTTAGGTTAGTCTCTCTTCGGTTGCCCCTCAACCTCTTGGTTTCTTAAATTGACTATTACTGCTGGAATATACAGCATTCAATGTTCAAAATTAGCCAATGGACAAAATTTCTATTCAAGTAAAAAATTAAACTATAAGAAAGCAGAGACCTCTTCATATAGTCTCTATTAACTTGATTTTATTAGCATTCAACTTCCAAAGTTACCTGTTTTCAAAGCAAGATGTTAAAAGAACTAATTTATTCCTCCTTCTCCTCTTCCTCTGCTTCCACCACCTCCTCTTTCTGAATTCCTTCTAGTCAGAAGATAAACTCCCATATGGGAAACAAATATTACCTGGCATTTGTGCTATATTTTACTTCTACTCTTCCTCCATTCAGTATCTAATCCCCAGCAGGCTGTCTTGTTTATCTTTTATTTTAAAGCTTTATCTATCTATCTATCTATCTATCTATCTATCTATCTATCTATCTATTTATTTATTTATGTGTATACAGTGTTCTGTCTGCATGTATGCCTGCATGCCAGAAGAGGATGCAAGGTCTCATTACAGATGATTAGGAGCCACAATGTGGTTGCTGTGAACTGAACTTTGGTTCTCTGGAAAAGCAGTCACTGCTCTTAAACTCTGAGCCATCATAGAGTGCTTTAATGTTATAATCTGTTAATGACTCAATTAGCACTGCACTTTGTAGTTTTGTGACAATCCAAAGTAGAAGAATTAAATTTTTGGTTCCATGTCCCCATGGTTCCAGTTTTCTAAATAGGACTAATCTTGGAACTATGCTGGATTTTTTATTTTTTATCACCATGTAGTAGTCTCTAATGTCCCTTCTTGTCACCATGAGCAGTAGTTCCAATGGCTTGGAAATCTTGCTCCTATTGATTTCTTGTTTCTCAAGATCACTCTGAAAATCTAGCCTTTGTCAGTGATGAACAGTTGGGGAGCTCATTTTGTCTATTAAGTTTATCATCTGGCCAAAACCACATCCTGTGAGCTGTTAAGAGTGCAGGTGCTCCTACTGAAACAAGAAGCCCTTTGCTTTACTGTTAATGCAGCAACCCTGTCCTCTCATCTCTAGATAACCCTTGCTGACTCAAAAACAGAAACCCAAACCCATTGCATCTGCTATACTATTTCTTCACAGAAAGCTCAAACACCTCTGGAAAAAACACTGTTTCAGCCAATGACAAGGGCAATACTTAAATTTTGAGATGCAAGATTTGAGAGTTTTTCTGGCATTCTGAGATTTTCCTTTTAGCTTATTTTTGTTTTTGTTGGGTATCATCCACCCCACACCCCATTCCTGATAATGAAGATTCTATAAGTCTCTCATATTGGCTCTGCCTAAATTCCTGGTGATTAAAGCAACCAGTTTTCTTTGATACTAAGAGCCAAACTTTGATGAGGCCAACTGAACTTTTTATGTCATATCACCACAAAGACACATAAAATAAAGTTGGACACCACAATGACTCCCCCTGATGAATATTTTGAAGGCTAGACAAGGCTACATTCTGTTTTCATTCTTAAGGCAATTACTGGTTAGTTAGACTGATCTAGTCCTGATTTTATCATCCCAAGCACCATTCTGATTCCTTCAGTAACTTGTCTATACTTTAGTATTTATTTTGATGTGATCTTCTTCCATGACCCTGTTTTGATTGCTACCTCCAGCTTTCCCTATATGTGTGTCTAATGCTTGTTTGCTAGTAATTATATGAGCTACTTGGAAGGTGATGTAACTTGAAAATGCATTGTGTTTTCTAGGCTGTCTTGAAAACATTTCCATATATTTTTAATGGAGTGGTACAACTAAAGTGCAAAATACTTGATGTTCAGCTCCAAATCAAAAGACAAATTTTGAGGAACCCATGTTTTACTGTTAATTAGATAATTTTTGGTTTTTTGAGAGAGTATGACAATTAGTTGGAGGCTTCCAATTCAGGATCCTTTTGCTTTAGCCTCTGAATGCATCATATGTATATGATGAATATGTATATGTATGTATGTATATATACAAATGCATGCTACCACACACAGCTGCCACATCATTCCTTTCCATCTTCTCACTCAAACTTGAAAATAATTCTCTCTTAAGGACTCTCTGATAATCTTCCAAAAGTGTGGTGCTATTTCTCTATATCCTGTGTTCTGACCATCAAGACAAAAACAAACTAGTTCAAAATATGTGGATCTTTCAACATTTTTTATCTTTCTAAGAATCTTTTAAGTCTGATTTCAGGGAAGATGAGAAGACTCATCTAGGTAATTTTTTTCTGTCTTATACAAGTAATGTTAAGACAGCTGAAGGTAGATGGTCCACTCCAAGGTAGCTTTTTTACTCATACCCTTGGACCACAGTGCCTCTTGGTCCTTGTTTCTAGACAAACTTCATTTTATCCTTTAAAGCTGCTTCACAAGGTATTCTTGGGCTTCCTCATCAGCCTTATATGTTTAAGAAAGGTGCAATTTTTCTAATTTTTTTGAAGCTCCTGATAGCTGAACCCTATGAGCTATGGAGATAAAAGACCTGCTAGATTATAAGATGATGATAGACCATGCAATCCTTTCTACTCTGCCATTTTAACTCAAAAGCAATGATGAACAATACATATACAAGTACAAACATTACTTACCAAAACAAGAGGCTGGCTTACAGGATGCCATTTCACCTGTTTTTTTAGATCTGGAGATCTATTTCTGATCTAGAGAATGCAAAGCACTTAAGAATTCCACTTCTTGAAATTTCATATGTGATGGACCATAGAAAGGACTGCGCTTATACTGATAAATGATAGAAGAAATACTTGAATGCTGTGTCCCAGTAACCAAAGAAACAGGAATTGATCTACATGCCTCATTTTGAGACCTAAAACTTTTATTAGAAGCAGTGATTCTGGTTATACCTCTATCATATATGGGAAGGCTACTTAACAGGGCCAGAACCCAACCTAGAGGAAACAATAGCATTAGTTGAAAGGAAAGAAATGGAGGGCAGAGAAAAGACTACCCATCTACCCATTTATGATCTGTGACATAATATACATGGCAAGTTATTTTTTAACTCCTTTCTCTAAAAGGGTAGAGTCTAATTTTCCTGTCCTTCAATCAAGGTAGTTTTAGTGAACTATTTCATCAATAGAATATGCTTTAAGTGATGTTTGAGGCTAAGCTATAGAAAGCTTTATATCTTTTGTTTCAGTCTCTTATGACTCAGACTAGAAAAAAGCCCTCTGTTCTTTAACAAAATTATCTACCCTGCGGCAAACATGCTCAGATTTGCCTCCAGGAGAAGCTCTAAATTGTGAAATGGAATTTGTAAATTGTGGAATGGAATTTGTGGAGAAACAGTGGTTAAGAAACACTATAGTACAAGGGTATAAGAGAAGAACTCATCTTGAAAGTAGACCCTCCAGTTTTTCACCTCATCTGTCAGGGGGTAGTACCTGGATCAGGTGAAAAGTGACAATGACAAAAACAGCAACATAAATATAGTACCCAGCTGAAATTCTCATGAACTCCAGACCTGAGAACTTTGTTAAAATGAATTGTATCTCCTGAGTTAGCCATATTCCCTTGGAACATCTTAAACATGTAAATTTTAGGTCTCCAGAAATTCTGGGGTGCAGTTCACTGACTTATGTGTTTGTTTCTGAGTGCCTCAGGTAACTCTAACATGTATTCCTGTGTGACCATTGTTGTTTCAGATAGACAGTCACAAAATCAAAGTAAGTGTCAATCAGAAGTTGCATGTAGTCACTACATCTCCTAGGCTTGACCTGAAATGGTGAAAGCTGAGCTTTCATATTCATATGGGGGTCTTCAGCAGCAATCAAGAAGGAAAATGCATCTGCTGAAGTCTAGAAGTAGCAGTGTATTGACTGCATTGATCTATGTGGTTTTGTTTTGTTTTGTTTTGTTTTCACATTTACTTCAGTCATGCAGACTAGGCCAAAATTTAGGAACTCTGATTGGTGCCCCCTAGCTCTGTAGCATAGAGACCTATGTTTTGTAACTTAAAATAATTTTGTAGCTTTAAATAGCACAAGAGGAATAAACATTGTAATTCATTCTATTCTTAAGTTGATCTAAGAAGTGTGAAGAGTAATTTACGTATTTTATTAGCAATCATCTGTCATATTCATGAAGGAATATTACCAGGAGCCCTATATGTACCTAAATCCACAAATTCATATGTCTTACATAAGATGCCAGTGTCTTTAGGCAATTTGTATATATCTTCCCAAATACTTTAAATCAATTCCACTAACCTTTTTGTGCCCGATACAATGTAAATATTATACTCTATAATTTAGAGCTAATGAAAAGAGAAAGAGCTTTCATAATCAGGACTAATGCAATTTTTTTCTGAATATTTTTGATCTGTGGTTGATGAAACCATGTAGATTCAGAATACAGAGGATCACCTGTATATATAAATAAATACTATTACCAGGGCAACAAAGAAAGACAAGCCTAAGTTCAATGTTTTAGCTTCCAACTCTGACTGTCCTGCTCTAAAGGACATTATCTTGAAAACTACATTCTCTTGACCAAGTTATTTAACCACTCTCTATATCTGGCACAATTCACTATTAAAGTAAGGCTAATAGTTCTACCTAGCCCATAAGGATGCTATGAGAATTAATGCGTCTAAGGAGCTTAGATACTAGCTAGGTAATAGTGCTCAATAAATCAACTTTTTGTATTATGTCATTGAATTTTCATTCCAGTACTCCAAGGTAGATGTTACTCATGTGGAAGCTCTCTGGATCTTAAGTTACATAACTAAATGTGCAGAAGTGATCAAACAAAGGTTTAAAGACAGTTTTCTTACAACACAATGATCAAGCTCTTATCTATCATACATACACATATGGCTCAAAAAGGCTTAATTTGGAGCTTTGTAGAAATCCTATTCTCCTAAAAATTGAGTTTCCAAATTACTGTGTTAATATTTAAAACAATGACCAAATCTAAAAAAAAGTTGAGATCTCATTTGAAACTATACCTTTGAAGGCAATTTCAGAAATTTCAGATAGCATTTGTGAACATGTTTTGATAACTTGGTACTAGTTGTTACGCTAATAAATATGCATTGTTGATATAGAAGTTGTTGGTGTGTAGTGTCTCATGGAAATACCCAATAACCCAGGCTCCTGCCAAGACTCTATGTTGCTCTCTATAACTTGACAGCAAGGCCCCCATAACTCATTGAATTTATAGATACTGAGCTGGTGCCTACATAGAACCTTCACTCTGACATTCTAAAGTCTATGACATGAAAAGGTACTCTGCAGGCTACCAAAATGTGCATAGGACTTGGAAGTCTGCTGTTGCATGTTTAACATGCCTTTGATAAATTCCTTTGTATCTTTTAAAGAACTTACTCAATTTTCTCCTGAAGTAATGGCTATATTTCTACATGACGCATAAGCTCCCCATTTCTGTAAATGTTAGCCAAAGTAGTTTTTCACCTTCTAGAAAATATCTCAAATTCTTTAATTCAGTTAGCAGCATTTTAATACTATTTAGTAATGGACAAATTATAGTTGTATCATTATGGAAGAGTAGAACATACTAATTGCTGAAATCTAGCTAATTTATGTATTAGCAATATAAGGATGTACCAGGAGTATCTCTGGTCATTTTGCCATTTGCTAATTTATTTTATTTTTAATTAAATATAGTTACATCATTTCCTTTCTCCATCCCCTCCCCAGCAACCCCCTCCACTGCCTCTCAAATTCAAGGTCTCTTTTTCTTTAGTTATCATTGCTACACACACACACACACACACACACACACACACACACACACACACTTACACACACATACAAACACACACACACAAAGTACAGAAAACAAGCACCATAAGTGAGTGGAAAAACTCATTGGGAGCTGATTTTTTGGAAGAAGTGACACTTGAATATATGGATGGAAATAGGTGTAAGACAAACTGAGATGTGGGAAATCAGGTAGAGCATGCAGCTTGAAGAAAGATATAAGATCAAGAAGTTTTAAATTGTTATTTCTGTGAGAAAATGCACATGGAAGGAGAGAGAGAAGGGCAAGTCACCAGTAACATCCTGGTAATGTGGCCCTTGTATGTGGTATGAGGCAAATAATATACAATATGTGTGCTCACTATTCTCAGTTCCTCTAGACGATCTGTGTTTCCATTTTGAAACCTGTCTTGGAGAGGAGTTTTTAATGTTACACTAGGCTTTAATCCTGAGCCTCCATTTCTAGACTTCCTATTTGTGTAATGTTTCTTGACCTCTGTCTTTCCGTTTGCCTACTGGCAGGATACTCTACTATTTACATCATACTTTCCTGTTGCATATACTAGTCAGCTTTATTGTCATTTATCAGAATACATGTTTTAACTTTCATATTTTAAATTTGTATTTTATTTTATTTACTTTTCATTTTCATTATGAATAAAGACTCATTTTTCTTATCCATGTATCCCCTTGTTCAAACTCCCTTCCCCCCCCACCCCTCCCAGTCACTCTCTCTTCTCCTCATTTCCTTATCTCCTCCCCAGCAAAGGAAGGAGGTTCCAAGGTCCCAAGGTGGCTTCTTTAAGCATCCACTCCAGGCAGATCTGCTTTCCTCATCCGCACATCAAGACTGGCTCAGGTGTTCCTCTGGAGGGAATGGGCAGTCCAAGGTGCGTCAGAATTCAAGCTGTTCAGTGGTTATGGTTTGCAATTGGACATGCTTTGCTTTAATGAGTGAGTATATCCCCTGCTTATCTTTCTGAGTTTGTGATACCTGACCAAGAAGATATTCTCCAAATCCATTCATTTGCCTGAAAATTTTAGGATATAATTTTTTTCCATATTTCTTTGTCTTGCTTTGTTGTATAAAAAAGATCCCAATATAAATCAGGGAGGGGAGAAGACAGATAGACCCACCCTTTAGTGTAGAGAAATGGGAGGGCAGAGGGGAAGCCTCATAAGGAGGAGTGAGGAATGTCATTTAAGGCTTAAAATATTCTTTAAAAAACTGGAGGAGTCTCCACAGCCCCAGAGGAAGGCAGAGCTTGAGGTTCTCGACGCTTGTGTGTCCAGAGTCGAGGAAAGGCAGCTGCTCTTCTTTCTCACTCTGAGTCACTCTCTTCCTTGAGTAAGTAAGAGTGCTGCAGGGCTGGGAAGGCTGAGATCCGCTTATGTGGGTTAAAGGTCAGCATTTCCAGAAGCAGCTTCCTTCCAGACTCCTCCATCTCCGGCACAACTGATTGCACTGGCCGAGGCCCTCTAGGGGAAAAGGCCCCTCGGGGCAGAGATACCTCTCGAGGCCATTCATCTTCTGGATGCAATCCAATGAGATCAAAGATTTTGCCCAACTGGTCAGCTTCAGAGTTCCCACAGAAGAGAGGCTTCCTACGAAACATCTCAGCAAAAATACAGCCAACACTCCACATGTCCACAGGTTTTGCATATGCAGACTGCAGAAGAGCTTCAGGAGCACGGTACCAGAGTGTAACAAGCACAGGTGTGAGGGCCATCTGGTAGCTGTAGATTCTAGCTTAAGCCAAAATCAGCCAGCTTGACTGTCCCATAACTGGTCACCAGAATGTTCTCTGGTTTCAGGTCTCGGTGAACAATGCAATTTGCATGAAGAAAATCTAGGCCGCTTAGAAACTGACGCATCAGATCCTTGATGGTCTCAACTGGCAAACCTGGTGGAGGTGCTTTATCCAGGTATGTCCTTAGGTCCTGGTCTATATGCTCAAACACTAGGGTAACCTTGATGTCCCTATCAGTTCTCGAAGTAGCACAGACATCCATTAGCCGTACAACATTGGGATGCTCAAAGGCCTCCAGCCTCCTCAGTAAGGCCACCTCATGACTGTGCTGATGGGAAGGCCCCCTCCGGCGCCTCCTCCATTAGGAACTCTCACACTCTTGAGGGCCACAAAGTGGCCACTGTGGGGATCTCGAGCCTTGTACACCGTCCCATAGGCACCAACACCAATTTCAGCCACTGGTTCATATCGAGAGGTAGCCATTCTCGGAGCAGCGGATCTCCTTACGCCAAGCCAAGAGCTGTACAGGGAGGTGGCCCTTTATCTGGGCCCGGGAATCGGTTCCTGCAGCACCATACACCGGGGATCGGTCCCGGGCAGCTGGACGCAGGCCGCAAACTAGAGAGGCCCCCACACCCACACCCTCACCATGTGACCGGCTCAGGATATAATTTTTTAATACAGCTAAGTAGTATACCATTGTGTAGATGCACCACAGTTTGTTAATCCATTTTTCAGTTGATGGGCATCTAAGTTCTTTACAGGTTCATGTTATTGTGAATAATGCTGCTATGAACATATTTGAACAAATAACTTTGAAGTGTGAATGTACATATTTAGGATAAATGCCTAGTAGTGATATTGCTGGATCCTTGGGGAGATTGATTCTCAGTTTTCTGAGAAACTGCCATACTGCATTCCGGAGTGGCTGAACAAGCTTACACTCCTACCAACAGTGGAGGAGTGTTTCCCTTGTTCTGCAACCTCTCTAGCATAGGCTGTCATCTATGTCTTTTATCTTAGCCAATCTGACAAGTATAAGGTGGTATATCAAAGATGTTTTGATTTGAACTTACTGATAGCTAAAGATGCAGGACATTTTTCAAGAAGTTACAGGTATTAGTAATTCTGCTCAGAATTCCCTTCTTAGTTCTGAACCCCATTTTTTGATTGGGTTATTCAAGATTTTGGGTTCTAGTTTCTTGAGTTCTCTATACATTTTAGAGATCAGTCCTCTGTAACTTGTAGAGTTGGTGATAATCTTTGCCCATTCTGTGGGTTGTCGTTTTATGTTGTTGACTGTGTCATTGGTTTTACAGAAGATTTTCAATTTCAGGAGGTCCCACTTATTGTTGCTCTTAGTGTCTGTGCTACTGGTGTCATATTTAGGAAGTAGTCACCTGTACCAATGAGTTGGAGGGTATTTTCTACTTTCTTTTCTATCAAGTTCAGTGTGTCAGGGTTTGTATTGACATGTTTATCTACTCCTAGCAGATCCAGATTCCTAACCTCAACATCAAGACTGGGTTAGGTGTTCCTCTGGAGGGAGTAGGCACCAAGGTATTGTTCTTTCAAGATCCAAAAAATACTGTGATGGGATTTTGATGGTCAGTGCATTGAATCTGTAGATTGTTTTTGGTAGAATTGCCATTTTTACTATGTTTATCTTACCTATCCAGGAACATGGGAGAGCTTTCAATTTTCTGATATCCTATTCAATTTCTTTATTCAGTGATTTAAAATTTTTGTCAAATACATCTGTTACTTCTTTGGTTATAGTTACTCCAAGGTATTTAATACTATTTGCAGCTATTGTGAAGGGTAATGTTTCCCATATTTCATTTTCAGCTCTTCTATCTTTAGTGTATAGAAGGGCTACTGATTTCTTTGAGTTAATCTTGTATCCTGCTACATTGCTGAAGGTGTTTATCAGCTCTAGCAGTTCCTTGGAAGAATTTTGTGGGTCACTTATGTATACAATCACATCATCTGCAAATAGAGATAATTTCACTTCTTCTTTTCCAATTTGTATTCCCTTAATCTCTTTTCGTTCCCTTATTGCTTTAGCTAAAACTTTGAGAACTATATTGAACAGATAAGGGGAAAGAGGACATCCTTGTCTAGTTCCTAACTTTAGTGGGATTGCTTTGACTTTATCTCTGTTAAGTTTGATGCTGGCTGTCGGCTTCTTGTAAATCACATTTATTATATTTAGGTATTCTCCCTGTATTCCTGATATCTCCAGGGCTTTTATAATAAAGGAGTGTTGGATCTTGTCAAAGGCATTTTCTGCATCTAAGGATATGATCATGTGGTTTTGTTCCTTTAGTTTGTTTATATAATGGATAATGTTTACGGTTTTTCGTATAATAACCAGCTGTGCATTTCTGGGATGAAGCCTACTTGGTCATGGTGGATGATATTTTTTATGCATTGTTGTATACGGTTTGCCAAAATTTAGTTGAGAATTTTAGTATCAATATTAATGAGGGAAATTGGTCTGTAATTCTCCTTCTTTGTTGTGTCTTTGAGTGGCTTGGGTAGTAGGGTAATTGTGGCGTCATAAAAAGAATTTGGCAATATTCCTTCAGGTTCTACTGTGTGAAATAGTTTGAGGAGTAATGGTAGTAATTCTTCTTTGAATGTCTGGTAGAATTCGGCACTAAAACCATCTGAACCAGGGCTTTTATTTCTGGGGAGGTATTTAATGACAGCTTCAATTTCCTTAAGGATTATAGGCCTGTTTCGGTAATTTATCTGATCTTCATTTAATTTTGGTAAATGGTACCTGTCCAGAAAGCTGTCCATTTCTTCTAGGTTTTCCATTTTTGTGGAATACAGATTTTCAAAGTATGATCTGATAATTCTCTGGATTTCCTGGGGGTCTGTTTTTATGTCCCCATTATTTCTAATTTTGTTGATTTGGACACACTCTCTGCTTTTTGATTAGTGTGGATTAAGGGCTTATCTATTTTATTGACTTTCTCAAAAAACCAACTCTTAGATTCATTGATTCTTTATATAGTTCTTTTTGTTTCAATTGTATTGATTTCAGCTCTAAGTTTGACTATTTCCTGCCATCTACTCCTCTAAGGTGAGTTTGCTTCTAATTGTTATAAGGCTTTCAGCTGAGCTGTTAGGTCTCTAGTGTGGGATTTCTCTAGGCTTTTCATATAGGCATCTAGTGCTATGAATATTCCTCTTAAGAGTGCTTTCATTGTGTCCCATAAGTTTCAGTAGGTTGTAGATTAATTTTCATTAAATTCTAGGAGGACTTTGATTTCTTTCTTAATTTCTTCCTTGACTCAGAGGTGGTTCAGCTGAGTGATGTTTAGTTTCCATTAGTTGGTAGGCTTTCTTTCTTTCTTTCTCTCTTTCTTTCTTTCTTTCTTTCTTTCTTTTCAAAGAAGTCAAACTTTCTATCCTTGTATATCCTTATTCAAGGTCCCTTCCCCCTCCCACCACATCAGGACATTCTTTCTTCTCCACAACTCCCCATCCACTCCCTGGCAGGCAGCAGACAGTCCCATGGTCCCACTGACCCAATATTGCTTAGTTCAGTCTCCACTCCTGGCAAATCCAGCTTTCTCTCCCCTCACCTCAAGAGTGAGTCAGGTGTTCCTCTAAGGTGAGTGGGATCCAAGGAGTCAGTCCAGGATGTTTCTGATCCCAAGCTGTTCAGTGGTTGTGGTTTGCAGCTTGGGCATGCTTTGCTTTTTTCTTGTTTGTTTGTTTAGAGACCACTAATGAGTGAGTACATCCCCTGTTTATCTTTCTGAGTTTGTGATACCTCGCTCAGGAGGATATTCACCACGTCCATCCATTTGCCTGCAAATTTTAGGATATCATTTTTTTTTTTACTGCTGAGTAGTACTCCATTGTGTAGATGTCCCATAGTTTGTTAATCCATTCTTCAGTTGAGGGACATCTAGGTTATTTCCAGGTTCTTGCTATTACAAATAATGCTGCTATGAACATAGTTGAGCTAATACTTTTGGTAGGCTTTCTTTGATTTTTGATGTTGTTGAACTCTAACATTATTCCCTGGTGGTCTGATATGTTCCAAGGGATTATTTCCAATTTTTTGTATCTGTTGATATTTGCTTTATGACCAATTATATGGTCAATTTTGGAGAAAGTTTCATGAGAAGCTGAGAAATACGTATATTCCTTTGCATTTGGGTGGAAGCTTCTGTAGATATCTATTAAATCCATTTGCAACATAACCTCTGTTAGACTCCTTATTTCTCTGTTGAGTCTCTGTCTGATTGACCTATCCAGGGTTAAACGTGGGGTATTGAAGTCTCCCATTATTTGGGTATGAGAATTGATGTGGGATTTGAGCTTTAACAGAGTTTCTTTTACATAGGTAGGTGCCCTTATATTGGGGGCACAAATATTCAGGATTGAAATCTTCTCTTTACCAATTTTTCCTGTGATAAATAAATAATGACCATCTTGGTCCCTTCTAATTTCTTTTACCTAAAAGTCTTCTTTGTTAGATATTAGGATGGCAACCCCAGCTTGTTTCTTAGGAACATTTGACTGGAAAATCTTTTCCCAACCCTCTACTCTGAGCTTGTGTCTGTTTTCATGGTTGAGGTATGTTTCTTGTAGGCAACAGAAGGATGGTTTCTGTTTTTGTGTCCATCTTGTTAGTATGTGTCATTTTATAGGAAAGTTGATTCTATTGATGTTAAGGGATACTTGTGAGCACTGATTGGTATTTCCTGCTATTTTTGCTGGTAACTTGTTTGTATTTCCTTTCTCTGGTTATTCTTCTGTGGGATTATTGATTGTTTGTGGTTTCATGGGTGTACCTGGGGTCATTAGATTGGAATTTTCCCTCTAATGTTGGATTGGTAGATAGGTATTGTTTCAGTCTGACTTTGTCATGAAATATCTTGTTTACTCCATCTATTGTATTTGAAAGTTTTGCTGGGTACAGTAGTCTAGGTTGGCAGCCATGCTCTTTTAGTGTCTTCATAAGTTCTGACCAGGACCTTCTTGCTTTCATTGTTTCCATTGTATAGTCAGGTGTTATTCTGAAGTGTCTGCTTTTATAGGTAATTTTGCCCTTTTCTTTTTTTAATCTTTATGTAAACAATATTTTTAAAAATCACTCAATATCTCTTTTATCATATGCTTATTTTTGATTAGCAGTGCATTCTTAGAAAATATCTATTCCAATGTTCATATCGAGATTTAATCCATATTTTATAGTTTCTAAGAGGTGGGGCCTTTGGGAGGTAATTAAGTTGTGACTGTTCTGCCTTTGTGAACATTTTAAAGCCCTTATAAAACAAAGATCAGGCCGGTTCCGGGACTGGGTGCTGTCTGCAGAACATGTCTCAGAGCACTCTGGAGCAGGCAGAGATAAACTCTGCCTGTCACGGTACCCCAAGCTGTTGCTGAGGGAATTTGCACGGCTGCCACACCACCTCCAATTGGTCAAAAAGAGAAAGATTGAAGACTTGAAATTCAGTCCCCTGCACAGGGCAGAAGTAGTGATTGAGCAGACCTTTTCCTCAGAGGTCACAGGAAGCAAACAAGCACGAGCAGCACAACTGACCAGGAGCCACCTAATCATGAACCACTAAAGCTATGGGCAGACGCCAGTGCAAAAACTTACATAATAATATAAAGAAAAACAAGGTAACTCCAGAAGAAAGTGGCAATCCTACAAATACAAGACCTGAACTGAGCAAAGAAGAGGAAACAGAAGGAAGCATCACCAAAAATTCCTTTTTAATGACCATCGAAGTTCTCAAAGAAGATATAAAAAATAGCCTTAAAGAAATAGAAGAAAATACAAACAAAAAATTGGAAGAGATGAACAAATCTATGAAAGAAACATGCCAGGAACTAAAAGCTGAAATAGAAGAAATAAAAAAGGCACAAAATGAAGCAAAGATGGAAATAGAAAATCTGAAGAAAAAAGCTGGAACCACAGATATAAGCATACCAAACAGAGTTCAAGAGATGGAAGATAGAATCTCTGAAGTGGAAGACTCAGTAGCTCAAAGAGATATATCAGTCAAAGAAAATAGTAAAACTAAAAAAGTCATAACTCAAAATGTTCAAGAAATCTGGGGCATCATAAAAGACCTAATTTGAGAATAATAGGAATAGAAGAAGAATAAGAATTCCAGATCAAAGGCACAGATAATGTTTTCAATAAAATCATAGAAGAAAACTTTCCTCACCTGAAGAAAGAAATGCCTATAAAGATACAAGAAGCTTACAGAACACCAAATAGATATGATCCCAAAAAAAAAGTCAGCACGCCACATTATAATCAAGCCACAAAACATACAGAACAAAGAAAAAATTTTAAGAGCTGAAAAAGAAAAGGGCCATCTCACATATAAAGGCAGACCCATCAGAATAACACCTGACTATTCAATGGAAACAATGAAAGTTAGAAGGGCTTGGTCAGAAGTAATACAGATGCTAAAACAGCATGGATGCCAAATTAGAATACTATACCCTACAAAATTATCAATCACCATAGATGGAGTAAACAAGGTATTTCAAGACAAAGTCAGACTGAAAGAATATCTATCTACCAATCCAGCACTATTAGAGGGAAAACTCCAACTTAAGGACAACAGATACACCCATGAAATCACAAACAATAATTCCACAGATGAATACTCCACAGAAAGGAAATACAAACAAGTTACCACCAAAAATGGCAGGAAATATCAATCAATGGTCACTAATTTCCCTTAATATCAATGGACTCAACTCTCCTATAAAACGCACACACTAACAAGATGGATACAACAACAGAAGCCATCCTTCTGTTGCCTATAAGAAACACACCTCAACCGCAAGGACAGACACAGTCTTAGAATAAAGGATTGGGAAAAGATTTTCCAGTCAAATGGTCCTAAGAAACAAGCGGGGGTTGTAGTCCTAATATCTAAGAAAGTAGACTTTAAGCTAAAAGCAATTAAAAGGGACCAAGAGGGTCACTACTTATTGATCACAGGAAAAATTGGTCAAGAGGAAATTTCAGTCTTGAATATTTATGCCCCTAATATAAGGGCACCTACTTATGTAAAAGAAACACTGCTAAAGCTCGAATCTCACATCAATTCTTACACCTTAATAGTGGGAGACTTCAATACCCCACTATCAACACTGGATAGATCAACCAGACAGAGACTGGACAAAGAAATAAGGAGTCTAAATGAGGTTATGATGCAAATGGATTTAATAGATATCTACAGAAGCTTCCACCCAAATGCAAAGGAATATACATATTTCTCAGCCCCTCATGGAACTTTCTCTGAAATTGACCAATATAATTGGTCATAAAGCAAATATCAACAGACACAAAAAATTAGAAATAATCCCTTGTAACATATTGTAACACCAGGGCCTAAAGTTAGAGTTGAACAACAACAAAACCCAAAGAAAGCCTACCAACTCATGGAAACCAAACATGACTCAGCTGAACCATCTCTGGGTCAAG
Organism: Sigmodon hispidus; assembly: GCA_004025045.1. Lineage (NCBI taxonomy): Eukaryota > Metazoa > Chordata > Mammalia > Rodentia > Cricetidae > Sigmodon > Sigmodon hispidus. Next base: position 31,622 of record PVIH01015149.1, read on the forward strand.
GAGGAAATTAAGAAAGAAATCAAAGTCTTCCTAGAATTTAATGAAAATGAATCCACAACGTATCTAAACTTGTGAGACACAATAAAAGCAGTCTTAAGAGTAAAATTCATAGTGCTAGATGCCTATATGATAAACCTAGAGAAATCCCACAGTAGAGACCTAACAGCTCAGCTGAAAGCCTTATAACAATTAGAAGCAAACTCACCTTAGAGGAGTAGATGGCAGGAAACAGTCAAACTTAGAGCTGAAATCAATACAATTGAAACAAAAAGAACAATACAAAGAATCAATGAATCTAAGAGTTGGTTCTTTGAGAAAGTTAACAAGATAGATAAGCCTTTAGCCAAACTAATCAACAAACAGAGAGAGTGTCCAAATCAACAAAATCAGAAATGAAAAGGAGGACATAACAACAGACCCCCAGGAAATACAGAGAATTATCAGATCATATTTTGAAAATCTGCATTCCACAAAAATGGAAAACCTAGAAGAAATGGACAGCTTTCTGGACAGGTACCATCTACCAAAATTCAATGAAGATCAGATTAATTACCTAAACAGGCCTATAACCTTTAAGGTAATTGAAGCTGTCATTAAAAACTCTCCAAAAATAAAAGCCCTGGTCCAGATGATTTCACTGCCTAATTCTACCAGACATTCAAAGAAGAATTACTACCGTTACTCCCCAAACTATTTCACACAGTAGAAACTGGAGGAATATTGCCAAATTCCTTTTATGAGGCCACAATTACACTAATACCTAAGCTACTCAAAGACACAACAAAGAAGGAAAATTACAGACCAATTTCCCTCATTAATATTGATGTGAAAATTTTCAGCAAAATTTTGGCAAACCATATATAACAATGTGTAAAAGATATCATCCACCATGACCAAGTAGGCTTCATCCCAGAAATGCAGGGCTGGTTCAACATATGAAAAACTGTAAATGTTATTCATCATATAAACAAACTAAAGGAACAAAACCACATGATCATATCCTTAGATGCGGAAAAAGCCTTTGACAAAATCCAACACTCCTTTATGATTAAAGCCCTGGAGAGATCAGGAATAAAGGGAGAATACCTAAATATAATTAAGGCGATTTACAAGAAGTCGACAGCCAGTATCAAACTTAATGGAAAAAAAGTCAAAGAAATCCCACTAAAGTCAGGAACTAGACAAGGATGTCCTCTCTCCCCTTATCTATTCAATATAGTTCTCGAAGTTTTAGCTAAAGCAATAAGGGAAAGAAAAGAGATTAAGGGCATACAAATTGGAAAAGAAGAAGTGAAGCTATCTCTATTTGCAGATGATATGACTGTATACTTAAGTGACCCACAAAATTCTTCCAAGGAACTGCTACAGCTGATAAACACCTTCAGCAATGTAGCAAGATGCAAGATTAACTCATAGAAATCAGTACCCCTTCTGTACACTAAATATAGAAGAGCTGAAAAAGAATTAAGTGAAGCATTACCCTTTATAATAGCTGCAAATAGTATTAAATACCTTGAAGTAACTATAACCAAAGAAGTAACAGACCTATTTGACAAAGATTTTAAATCACTGAAGAAAGAATTTGAAGAGGATATCAGAAAATGGAAAGCTCTCCCATGTTCCTGGATAGGTAGGATCAACATAGTAAAAATGGCAGTTCTACCAATGGCAATCTACATATTCAATGTACTGCCCACCAAAATCACAACACAATATTTCTTGGACCTTGAAAGAACAATACTCAGTTTTATTTGGAATAACAGGAAATCCAGGATTGCCAAAACAATTTTACTCAACAAAAGAACCTCAGGAGGTATCACCATCCCTGACTTCAAGTTATACTATAGAGCTACACTAATGAAAACAGCCTGGTACTGGCATAAAAACAGACTTGTGGATCAATGGAATAGAATTGAGGATCCAGACATTAACCCAAAAACCTATGAACACCTGATCTTTGACAAAGAGGCCCAAAACATTCAATGGAAAAAAGATTGCATATTTAACAAATGGTGTTGGCATAGCTGGATGGAAGTGTGCAGAAAAATGCAAATAGATCCGAGCCTGTTACCCTGCACAAAACTCAAATCCAAGTGGATCAAAGACCTCAACATAAACCCAGCCACTATGAACTTGATAGAAAAGAAAGTGGGAAATACACTTCTATGAATTGGCACAGGCTACCACTTCCTAAATATAACAACAGTGGCACAGACATTAAGACCAACAATCAATAGGTAGGATCTCCTGAAGCTAAGAAGCTTCTGTAAAGCCAAGGACACTGTCAATAGGACAAAACGGCAGCCTACAGAATGGGAAAAGATTTTCACCAATCCTACAAGTGATAGAGGACTGATCCTTAAGATATGTAAAGAGCTCAATAATCTAGAGCCCAAAACCTTAAATAACCCAATCAAAAAATGGGGTTCAGATCTAAAAAGGGCATTCTCATCAGAGGAATTACAAATGGCTGAAAGTCACATGAAAAAGTACTCATCATCTTTAGCCATCAGAGAAATGCAAATCAAAACAACTTTGAGATACCACCTAACACCTGTTAGATTGGCTAAGATAAAAGGCACAGATGACAGCCAATGTTGGAGAGGATGTGGATCAAGGGGAACACTACTCCATTGTTGGTGGGAGTGTAAGCTTGTTCAGCCAGTTTGGAATGCAATATGGTAGTTTCTCAGAAAATTGAGAATCAATCTCCCCAAGGACCCAGCAATATCACTTCTGGGTGTATACCCTAAAGATGCTCAGTCACACTCCAAAGGTATTAGCTCAACTCTGTTCACAGCAGTATTATTTGTAATAGGAAGAACCTGGAAACAACCTAGATGTCCCTCAACTGAAGAATGGATTAACAAACTGTGGTACATCTATACAATGGAATACTACTCAGAAGTAAGAAAAAATGATATCCTAAAATTTGCAGGCAAATTGATAAATTTGGAGAATATCCTCCTGAGCGATGTATCACAAACCCAGAAAGATAAGCAGGGGATGTACTCACGCACCAGTGGTCTCTAAACAAACAAACAAGAAAAAAAGCCAAGCATGCCCAAGCTGCAATCCACAACTACTGAACAGCTTGGTATCAGAAACACCCTTGACTGACCCTTCGTATCCCACTCCACTTATAGGAACACCTGACTCACTCTTGAGGGAGGGGGGACAAAACTGGATGTGCCAGGAGTGAAGACTGAACTAAGCATTATTGGATCAGTGGGACCATGGGACTGTCTGCAGCCTGCCCAGCGAGGGGATGGGGAGTTGTGGAGAAGAAAAAATGACCTGATGTGGTGGGAGGGGGAAGGGACCTTGAATAAGGATATACAGGGATAGAAAAAAAAATCCAGAGGGAAAGCTGAACACAAAGTAATTTTATGTGTAGCAAATTATTTGTATTATCACCCTTGATAAGTCATGCTTATGATTTTTATTTTCTTTATAGTTATTGTTAACTTATCAGCATTTTAAATTCAATTAATGGTTTTTCTTGATAAATACAAAAAAAATAAAATAAAACAAACAACAGAAATAGTTCATAACCCTTTTCCCTTTTGCAGTTTATAAGTTTAGGGCATCGCTCTCTATAGACCCCTAGTTTTGACATCTTGAATTTGGACTTTCTGGCACATTGTTTTAAAAGACTGAAATATCTGTTGTTTATAAATGACTTGTTATATTATCAAAAATAAACTAATACAATCATTAACAAAAATATTATTGGATCACAGCAAAATTTATTTAATTTTTTTCTTTCAATTTTTGTAATGGTTTCACTGAGTCCTTTTTTTATATATCTTGAATGATTGGTGCATTATCTTATTATTCTACATAGAAAAATATCCTAGGTTCCATATTGTCCATTGTTTTGTTTTAATTCATATCAAATGAGGGTAATTCTATACTAGTTTATGTAATAGGTAAAAATATGATCAACATCATTCACTCAGAAGCTGATAGAATTTTCAGTTATAGAGACAGGTGCTGTTTTCATTTGCAAAACTCTAATTCCCAAATTTATTCCCTTGTTAGTTCTCCTTTCTTATTAGTATGCTGACCTGACCTGAGAATATCTACTTTTCATCTTTCTCACTCTTTGTCATTGCAGAATATATGACTAATGATAGTGTTGAAAAGGGAGGAGGAGAGTGGGAGGAAGAAATGATAATCACTACTGTACCAGACATTTCTCTGAGATCTTTACATTAATTATCTCATTTAGTCCTGGCAACAACTCTTTGAAACAGCTGCTGTTTTGCCCCATGTTACTTGTAAAGAAACTAAAGCACAGCTAGATTAAGTAACTCAAAATATTGCAAACAATAATAATAGTTAATAAATACAGTGTTGTCTATCTGAGTCCAAAGTGTGTTCTGTCCACCTGCATTAAATGCTTTGTTTTCTTGTCTTTTGCTTGGCCTAGTTGGTGTGTCCTGGTCTACCCTTAGTCCTTTGCCTGCATATAGCTTGATTTGCCATAAAGGATGTTCCAGAATGCAATGATCCATCATTCACACCTCCCACTGCTTTCTACTGTTCATCATATGGCATTTGTAACTCTGTAGAAGGAAGATGGGGAAGGAGTTGAGAAGATGATGTCCCAATGCGCAGATTGTCATTTTATGAAATGGATAGAACTGAATTTTGTTTTATTGTATTTTACTGCATGGCCATAACTTTTCCTTCCATCCCTTTCTACCCTATGATACCCCACTTCCTAGCTGGAGATGTAGCTCATTTGTAGAATCCTTAACTAGCATATATAAGATTCTGTGATCTATATCCAGTACACACACACACACACACACACACACACACATACACACACACACACACAAATATACAAAGAGGCAGGAGTAGGAGGGGGAACATTGAACATACATCAACTAGCAAGTATGTTTCTTAATTATGTTTGCTATTTGCAATGTTGTTGATAGTCATGCAAATTAATCAATATTTCTTATGTACTAAGGAATATAAAAAGTGAAATGCTCGGTAATTTGAAGGTATAGGTATACATCATAATTATTACTTTCAGGTTCCTAGTGGTGAAATGGTATAGCTATAATCCCTTGCATCATTTTTCATAGCCCATATGATCTGTTCTACAATGTAACTAAGTGTGACTGAAGACCAGAAAAGGGAAAGGTTCATTTCTATGAGTGTCACTTTGAAATGACTTCTAGGAAATTTTCTGCTGGATTCTTCTCAAAGTAGATAACATAAGCCTAGAGTATAAGGTCAACTTACAAGGTAATTATGGTAAATGAACAAGCTGCTTTTTTGAGCAGTAGGAGCTTAATTCCACTGAGAAGCTCTGGAGAAGGTTCAGAATATACCTCATATGTTCTTATTGGGGGTAGATATATGATGCATTTATTCATTAAAGTTTAGTCATTGTTGTTTGAATTTAATGCCAAAGGATAACTGTTAATTTTCTGAAACTTGTGAACTGCTCTAAATATGGGCTGAATCTATGTCTGTAAATCCAATGAAGAACACAAATAAAAGGTTTTATACTTGATTGGTTTGTGAAGATGAAGTTTGGCTGAGGTACAGACAGCATCTATTTTATCAGAGGAGGTGGCATTTATATGATGAGATTTTATATCAAGTTGTGATGTGGATGGGGGTGCGTAGATCAGCATGCAAGAGTAGGAAGGAGTATGGCAGCATCTGTGAGGTCCATAGCAAATAATAAGGCATTAGAGTTTGAAAGTTATTCACATTCTTAAGGTTAAATAAAACACAAGGTTATCCCTATATTCATTTTCACTCTTCTGCTGTGAGTGGGAGAGATTTTAGCTCTCAAGAGTTGCTCATAGGAAACCAAGCTTCACCAGCACTATGCTTCCTCTAGTTATGTGGAATGATTTTTTTCAACATTTTATTTTTTGTGTAGAATATCAGGGAATTGCCAAAAGCTAGACATGGCTATGTAAGCTGTGCTATTGACAGGAGATATTGGCATTGTTTACATGTTACATGCAATGAGGACAAGGTTGAGAATTGTTTATTCAGTTCCTGGAAAGAAATAGATAGATTTAAAGAAGAACAAATAGTTCAGTGTTTGAGGGAGAGGTGTTGGCCTGATTTGGTGGAGATTGTGGATGGCCAATGAAGAGAGAGAAGAGGTGATGTATATGTATGTGTATATGTATATGTTCATGTGTACATGCATATGTATTTCCAAGTTTATAACAGGACTAAGATTTGACAAGGATTTTAAGATATTAAACTTAGCATCTCTAAAATAATAAAGATGTGCTACATATCACAGAAATAAAAATGTCTCATGTGGATTATTGTCTTTCTAATATGGTGGGTTGTGGATAAACTAAATTATATCATTTACTCTGCAAAATGGACTAGCTCTCTGCTAATGAAACCCATGCAAGGTTATATTTTAACCTTGGAAAATATTAAAATTTGGACAATGTAGGTTGAGAGCCTATATAAAAATTTATATCTTTTTAAAAATGTTTAATTTTGGACAGGCAGCTGTCATTTCTTGTAATTCACACTCACAAACCCCTAAAGCCTTACAAAAAATGAGTAACAGCAAAATATCACTGGAGTTCTTAGCATGAATTTCCCTTGGGACAGAAGACTGTCAACTGGGAAGAGGTGAAGCTTATTGAAAACATCTTTATTTCTTTTGTGTAAGACATGGAACAGAGTATTTTACATAATGAATGCTGAGTCCATATGTAAGAACTAAAGTTAATTCCATAGATAGTCTCAGAAGTGCAAGAGCCATACTTCTACACTAGTGTAATGATAGCATTGTATAGTAATTATGTTTACAAGGAAAAAATAAAGAAGATGAATCAGACATGTCAAAAAAGAAAAATGAAAGATAGACTCAGTTCCTTAGGGATTGCCTCTTCTACTTTACAAAGTTTGGCCTTTTGTGAGGTAAAATGATTTACAGAACTTCAGCTTCAGTAGTCCACATCACAGTACTGTAGACATCATTCTGATCTGTGAGTCCATGGTTGTTGACTCAACATATACATGAAAACCAACAGCTGAGCTTGTTGTACTAGAACCAGCCACACTCTCATCTGGTACCCTGTCTATTTCCATACTTTCACCTCAGGCTAGAAGGTGTGAAATCTTTCCTCAAAGCAGGTACTAACAGTCAAAAAAAACTTCCAAATCACTATTATTTGTAACATGATCCTAATTAGTTTTGTCAATACAAATCACGAGTCAGATATTAGGGAGCAAGGTGAAAGATTAGAGAAGCAGAATAGCAGCCACTAGAGACTTCTTACCTCTATTAATCCTCAAACCAAAAAGGCACCCTATGTGCCTTATCTTCCTGTTTCCACTTCTCAAGTACTAGGATAAAAAACATGATGCTCCCAACTGCTGGGATTAAAGGTGTGAGCCACCACAGCCAGGTTTCTATGGTTAACTAGAGGCCAGCTCCACCCTCTGATCTCCAGGCAAGCTTTATTTGTCAGAACACAACAAAATATACAACAGTTACTTCTCAAGATCTGTTTTTCAAGACAGCAAGTAGAACTGAGTGTGGCAGTACACCTCTGTAATATAGTCCTTGGGGGCTCATGCATAGGGTTCCTGAGTTTAGCTCTGTACCCCATTTTTAATTGGTTAGGTTTTTTGAACTCTAGTTTCTTGAGTTCTTTATATATTTTAGAGATCAGTCTTCTATCACTTGTAGGGTCGGTGAGGTCTTTTCCCATTCTGTAGGCTGTCGTTTTGTCTTATTGAGCATGTCCTTTGCTTTGCAGAAGCTTCTGTTCAGGAGGTCTCATTTTCTAATTGTTGCTCTAAGTGTCTGTGCTGCTGACATTATATTTAGGAAGTGGTATCCTGTGACAATGTGCTCAAGACTATTTCACACATTTTTTTCTATCAGGTTCAGTGTAACTGGGTTTATGTTGAGATCTTCAATCCACTCACTTGTCTTGAGTTTTGTGCAGGGTGATAGATGTGGATCTATTTACATTTTTCTTCATGTTACCATTCAGTTATGCTAGAAATATTTGTTGAATATGCTTTCTTTTTCCATTATATATTTTTGGCTTCTTTGAAAAAAGCAGGTGTTCATATGTGTGTAAATTAATGTCAGGATCTTTAATTCACTTCCATTGTATGTATGTGTGGGCAAACATTGCTCTTTACCTTACTCATTGAGATAGACTCTCTCAATTAAACTTAGAGCTCACTGTTCATCAAACTCAGAGCTCCAAATATAGGAAATCTAGCTACTCAACTTGCTCTGGAGATTCCATCTCTACTTTCTAAGGCTGGATTTTTAGGCAGATCACCACATCTACCCAGAGATTATATAAAATCTGGGAATCCAAACTTTGGTCCTCATACTTATGAAACAAGTGTTTTAAACAGTCATCTCCTCAGACCCTAGATTAGCATTCTTAAAGCCTTCCTTTTGCTTAAGCCTGCTAAGTTAGTTTTTGTGGAACACTGTAGTTAGTATTATACAGCTGAAATATCAAGGTATAATCTAGTAATAAACACTCCATAGGTTTCTGTATTCCAATGCCTGTGGAAGTTGTATAATTTCTTAGTTAATCGCATGGAACTATTCTGTAAAATTAATCCAGTAATAGCATCTATTTCCCAGAGTTTTATGGAATATTAAATTATACATCTCACATGAAGTAATTAACATAATAGCACGAATTTGAATAAATATAAGTTAGTATTATAAAGTGTTGGCATTGTTGTTAATAGAGTTTTACCACATCCTTTCCTTCTAACTTTTGCTTTGTGTTCAAAGTTTCCCATAGGACAAACACCCTAGCTAGGATATGCTCCTATACTTTGCCAGACTCTATGATTAGCCTTGCTTTTTTTTCATTTTGCTTAAACTAACACCTCTTCTTTTCCATCTGCTCGTCAAATCCAATAAATTTCATCATTCTCTCAGGCAAAGCTGGTACTCCAAATAGCCATCCTATAGCTTCTTTTCCAAATTTCTTTGGGAAAGGTTGCTTAATGTACAAAGTATGGCATAAGAGACAGGGGTTAGGCATGGTTTGATAGTTATATTGATTATATACTTGAGAGGATCTAGAATCAGTGAAGAAACAAGCCTCTGGGGATGCTTATAAAGGATTACCTACATTAGGCTAACTGGAGAGAGATCTAACTTATATTGAAGTGGTGCCACTTCATGGGCTGGGATCTTGGGATGACTATAACGGAGAAATTCAATACAAGATTTTGTCAATTGTTGCTTCTGGACTATGAATGCAATGTTATCTTTTGCATCCTCAAACTCCTACTATCATAAATTCCCTGTCATGATAAGTGTTGTTCAAGGATGAGTGTCCTTGAGTTGTGATACATAATAAAACTTTTCTCCCTTAAGTAGCTCTTTCCAGGGTTTTTAATCATAACAACAGAAAAAGTAAACAATACACGTGGGTTTCACAATACAGACTTTGCCATATCAAAATGAATCTTTCTACTCTTATCACTGTAGAGATATGCCTACTTATACTAGAAATAATAATATGACGTCATTCACTGGGGTTAGAAGTGTGGAAGAACAGACAAACGTCAACCTCTTTCACTATACCCAGAGCAGGTACTTGTTCTGATTGAAATATTTATATATTCTGGGTGTTGGTTGGTATCTTTTCTTAGGTTTCTTTTACCAATACCACTATTCACAAACTTATATCAGACAGTATTCACTATTCAATAATTTCACATAGTATTACTTGCCATCAAATACCATATGTTAGAGTCAGAGTGTAGCTTAGCCTCATGCCTATGAAATTTGTGATTCATAGCAAGTGCTACACTGTTCAGAAGCAGTTGACATCATAAAATGTTGAAATTGCCTACTGAAGATAAAGTCATTTTGACCATTGCAGTGGTGTCTTAGGATTTTTATTCTGTGAAGAGATACCATCATCAAGGCAACTCTTATGAATAAAATCACTTAATTGGGGTTGACTTACAGTTCAGAGAATCCATTATTCTCATGGCAGTAAGCATAGTGGTATGCAAGCAGCCATCATGCTTTAGAAGTACCTGAGAGCTATACATCCAGATTGGCAGGCAACAGTAAGTGAATGTCACACTAGATCTGATTTGAAATTTTGAGATCTCAAAGCCTACCCCATTGACACAGTTTCTCTAAAAGGGCCACATCTCCCAATAGTGCCAGTCCCTATGAGCCTGTGGAGCCTTTACATTCAAAATACTACAAGTGACTAGTATCAGACTTTAAATGTTGACAGTATTCCAGAGGCCGATGCACTTAAGGCTTTGCCTTCATCCCCAATGACCTCACTTTCCCCCACTGTGCATCAGTTCCTAAAAGCTCTAAAAAGCATCCTAAAAGATGTTTGTAGTTCCTCTTTCTCCTTGTCAAAGAAGTATGGACTCTGCCTGCCACAGAAAAAAAATTGTCTTGAAATACATTTGAGGTAAGCATGTTTGAGTCTGAGATAGGAGAAGAGGGTCCCATCTTGCTCCCAGAGTCGACTTTCTATAAGCATAAATAACATGGGACAATTCACCAATATGGAAAGATTGGTCAGGGATTAAGAACATTTGTTGATCTTGAGAAGACTGGAATTTGATTCCTAACACCTGTACCTGGCAACGCAAGTCACCTGTAAATCCAGCTTCAGGAGATCTGACATTCTTTTCTGATATCCATAGGCCTAACGCATGTGAACACACACACACACACTTTAAACAATTTGAAATCTTAACAATATAATGTATATTACACTGTGTTAGATCAAATTTCTATATAGTATGTATCCAAAGTATGTGAAACTAGAGCAGTACCTATTTGCCTGGGGTGACATACAGAATATGGGCAAACAGCAGACAGACACAAAGGTCTGGTAAGAGGACTAAGAAAGATGGCTCTTGGAAGAATGAGAGTTCTATAGTGCTACTACACGTACTTGGGTTCTTCTACAGAATGTGTGCTCAGGGCTTCTACATGTTTACAAAATCCTTTAAGGATCAATCTCATACCTATGGCTGATCCATGTTTCTGCATAAGCAGCAGGCAAAAGCTGTGTCAGTTGTAGGTAGCCTGGCTTAGAGCTGAATGACTGTCAATACGAAGTCTAGGATAGCAGGTTTTGTGTAGTTCTTTCTCTTCCTTTTGGTCCTAGGTGTTTAAAGAAATCTCTTTAAGTCATGAGTTATCCTCTGAGACAACAGAGACTTCAGTGACTACATACTACAAAGATTAAAGTTGTTGCAAAAAGTCTTTCTTAAAGTTATAATAAATAGACAAGTATAACCCTCAACAAATATGGGACCCAGCTGTGGAAAGGCAGAATCTGAATCTCAGAGATATGATCTTATTATAATATTCAAATTTCCCAGATGTCACAAAAATTTCAAGGTATATAAAGAAACAACAGACTCTAGCCCATTCCCAGAGGACAATAGAAATGTAAAGGGACTGCTTTTAAAGAATCTAATACTTTGAACTTAGTAAACAAATTTAAAATCAACTGCCTTAAATGTGCTAGTTGAGGTGAAAGCATTTTAAACAAGAAATTAGAGAAAATGAGGATAATTATCAGATGTGGAAGTATAGACCCTCAATAAAGAGAGACATTTAAAAATTGAACCAGTGGTCAGAGAAATGGCTATGTGAATAAAAGTGCTTGTTATGCAAGCCCAAGGGACTGAGTTTGATCCTGGGGACCCATGGAAACCTGCTGATATTATAGTATGCATCTATAATCCCAGTACTCCTTATATCAAGATGGGAGGCATATTCAGAAACCTTGAAAGCTCATAGGCCTACTAGCCTAGCAAACAAGAGAGACTATTTGTGATCAAATTAGAAGTTAAGAACTGACTTCTAAAAGTTGTCCTCTGATCTCCACACTCACATTGTGGGACATGGGGACACACACACACACACACACACACACACACACACACACACACACACACCAAATTTTATTCAAATTCAATGGAATTAAAAGGTAATTCTGGAAGCAACAAGTACAATAGCTGACATGTAAAAGTCACAGAACAAAATAAAAGTATCACTTCTTAGCCAGCCTCCAGAAGAAACAAGTCAGTCCCTTGAATAACTTGACTTTGACTTTAGTTTGGGGAATCTACCTATGGACTTTAGACTTCTAGAGATAAAATAGGATCTACTTGTGTTATTGCTAAGTTTGTGTCAACTTGACATATAAATAATATAAAATTATTACAATGATTTTGAAATAAAATTTCTCCTAAAATGCCTACTTTGTTTATTTTTGTCATTGAAGCATAAGTGTTCTGTGCATATTTATGGAATGAATGAATAAAAGGGATATATAAAAACTATGAAGTTCAAAGGTACAAAGCAAGGCTGTAATCCCCCACTGCCTGCACTAGGGTTTCAATATAAGAATTTGGTGGCAGTGATTCCTTGGATAACTAAGTATAAGGAGTAAGGCAGGGAAAGAAAGATGATCAAAGATAGTGTGGCTGCTGCTATGAAACAGGCTATCACAGAAACTGAAATTTATTCTTACTGGGAAACTTAACAAGACAGGAAGAGTATTCATCCAGGAAACAAGGAAACTGGAGGTTTCTAGAAATTTACCCTTGGTCCTTAACTTGGAGCTGCATTAACTTTCAGGTATTTCTTACCTGTAAAGTTTGGGGTTAGAGAAGGCCTTGTGATCAAGAAGAGTATGCTCAGCCCAGAGATGCAGCTCTTGGCAGTTAAAAGTTGGACTGGCATACAATGATGTGGCAATGGCTAGGAGATAAGGGAGCAGTGGCAGTCTCAGCTGTATCCACAAAATCTCTTCCACCAAATTGAATCTCTGTTTACTTTCTTTCTTTTTATTATTTTATTTTAATTTTTTATAAAATAAAGTCCTCCCCTCATGTATTCCCTTGTTCTACCTCTTTCCCCCTCCCAAACCCACCAGGTTAGGTCAGCCTTCAGCCTCCTCCTCCCCATTCCCCTCTCCCCTCCCTGCAAAGAGCAAGAAGTCCCAATATGGATCAACTTGGCATCCACTTCAAGCAGATCTGATTTCCTCATCCTAATATCAAGACTGGGTTAAATGATCCTCTGGGGGGAATAGGCTCCAAAGTACCAGTCCACACATAGGAACACAGTCTGATCCCTCCCCTCAAGGCTTGATATACTGCCCATGTCAGTAGACAGTGCCCTATCCTTGGAGGACCTAGTTACTTTTCTTGAAGGTTTCCCAGTGGTTGTTGTTAATTCAGTGAGCATCCCTCCGCCCACAGAGCTTCAGCCGCCATAACTGTGGGAATTTTCCTCAAAATATATCCACTTACTCATATAGAGTCTCCTCCCCTGCTCTCAGCTGAACCAGAAGCTCAGTCCAGTGCTCAGCCATGTATCTCTGCCTCTGTCTCTATTCATTGTTGGATGAAGGTTCTGTGATGGCACTTGGGGTGACTATTCATTTGATTAAAGGGGAAATTCTGACTAGGAAACACATTCACTGTTGGTTGGAGACCTAGGCAGGGACATTCTGTGAATTCTTGTAGGTTATCCTAGCACCAAGTCTCTTTTTCTAACTCCACATTGGGTTCCTCTATTAAGATCTCCATCTCTTTTTTTCTCCCTCCTTGTTGCTCCTCTCAATCAATCATCTCATGATTTGTCCCCAGCTCTACTTGATTGCAGCCCTGTTATACTCCCAATTAGCTAGAAAGATATTCTCTATTTTCTCTTCCTAGAGGAATCCCTGGATATCTCTCTTAAGTTCCTTCTGATCCCAAGCTTTTCAGGGATTTTGGTTTTCAGCTTGGGTGTTCTTTGCTTTTTGTTTAAAGTCCACTAATGAGTGAGTATATCCCATGTTTATCTTTCTGGACTTGTGATACCTCGCTCAGGAGGATATTCTCCAAATCCATCCATTTGCCTGCAAATTTTAAATGTCATTTTTTTGTACTGCTGAGTAGTACTCTATTGTGTAGATGTACTACAGTTTCTTAATCCATTTTTCCATTGAGGGGCATCTAGGTTGTTTCCAGGTTCTTGCTATTACAAACAATGATGCTATGAACATAGTTGAGCTAATGCTTTTGGGGTAAAAGTGTGCATCTTTAGGGAATATGCCTAAAAGCGGTATTGCTGGATCCTTGAGGAGATTGATTCTTTCTTTCTCAGGTCTTTTATCTTTAGTGTATAAGACGGCTATTGATTTTTTTTTAGTTAATCTTGTATGCTGCTACATTGCTGAAAATGTTTATGAGCTATAGGAGTTCCCTGGTAGAATTTTGGGGGTCATATATGTAAATGATCATATCATCTGCAAATAGAGATAGTTTGACTTCTTCCTTTCTTATTTGTAACCCCCTTAGTCTCCCTTTGTTCTCTTATTGCTTTAGTTAGAATTTTGAGATCTATGTTGAATACATAAGGAGAGAGAAGACAGCCTTGTTGTGTTTCTCATTTTAGTGAGATTGCTTTGAGTTTTTGTCCATTTAGTCTGATGTTCCCAGCAAAACTAGCAATCATCATAGATGGAGTAAACAAGATATTTCATGACAAAACCAGATTTAAACAATACCTATCCATGAATCTGGCCCTACAAAAAGCCCTAGAGGGAGAACTCCAACTAAGGAAACCAGAAACACCCATGAATCCACAGACAATCAATAATACCACAGAAGAAAAACCCTCCCCAAAATACACACAAGCTACCATGAAAAATGACATGAAATGACAATCATTGGTCTTTAATATCCCTTAATATCAATGGACTCAATTCACCTGTGAAAAGACACACCCTAGAATGATGGATACAAAACCAGATGCCCTCATTCTGCTGCATACAAGAAACACACCTCAACTTCAAAGACAGATACAAGCTCAGAGTAAATAGTTGGGAAAAGACTCTCCATTCAAATGGTCCTGAGAAACAAGCTGGTGTAGCCATCCTAATAGCTAACAAAATAGACTTCAAACTAAAATCAATAAAAAGAGACCAGGAAGGACATTAGTTATTTATCTCAGGAAAAATCCTCCAAGACAAAGTTTCAATCCTGAATATTTATGCCCCCTACATATGTAAAAGAAACATTATTAAAGCTTAAACCTCACATCAAACCATAGACACTAATAGTGGGAGACTTCAATACCCCACTTTTACCCTTGGATAGGTCAACCAGACAGAAACTCAACTGAGAAATAAGGGGTCTAGCAGAAGTTATGACCCAAATTTACTTAGTAGATATATAATGAACATTCTACCTAAACACAAAGGAATATACATATTTCTCAGCACCCCATGGAACTTTCTCTAAAATTGACCACATACTCAGTCATAAAGCAAATATCAACAGGTACAAAAAATGAGAATAATTCCTTTTTCCATATCAGATCACCATAGTCTAAAGTTAGAGTTTAACAACAACAAAAATCACAGAACTCCTACCAACTCATGGAAAATAACATCACTCAACTGAACTACCTCTATGTCAAGGAAGAAGTTAAGAAAGAAATGAAAGACTTCCTAGAATTTAATGAAAATAAACCTACAACATATCCAAACTTACAGGATACAATGAAAGCAGTGGCAAGAGCAAAATTCATAGCACTAGATACCTACATGAAAAACCTAGAGAAGTGTTACACAAGAGACCCAATAGCACAGTTGAACACCCTAGAACAATTAGAAGCAAACTCACATAGAATTAGATGGCAGGAAATAATCAAATTTAGAGCTGAAATCAATACAATAGAAACAAACAGAACAATACAAGGAATCAATGAAACAAAGAGTTGATTCTTTGAGAAAGTCAACAAGATAGATAAACCCTTATCCAAACTAACCAAAAAACAGAGAGAGAGAGAGAGAGAGAGAGAGAGAGAGAGAGAGAGAGAGAGAGAGAGAGAGAATACAAATTAACAAAATCAGAAGTGAAAACAGGGACATAACAACAGATACACAAGAAATCCAGAGAATTTTATCAGGTCATACTTTGAAAATCTATACTCCACAAAAATGGAAAACCTAGAAGAAATGGATAGTTTAGTTGACAGGTTCCACTTGCCAAAGTTAAATCAAGATCAGATTAAAGACCTAAACAAACCTATTACCCCAAAGGAAGTCGAAGCTGTTATTAAAAAAAACTCCCAAGTAAAAAAAGCCGAGGACAAGATGATTTCACTGCAGAATTCTACCAGACATTCAAAGAAGAACTAATAGCAATACTCCTCAAACTGTTTCATACTGTAGAAACTAAAGGAACATTCCCAATCTCTTTTTTACGAGGCCATAATCACCCTGATACCTAAGCCACTCAAAGATGAAACAAAGAAAGAGAATTACAGACCAATCTCCCTAGTGAATATCGATGCAAAAATTCTCAATAAAATTCTGGCAAGCCAAATCCAACAATATATCAAAAAAATCATCTACCATGATCAAGTCGACTTCATCCCAGAGATGCAGGGGTGGTTTAACATATGAAAAACTGTGAATGCCATCCATCCTATAAGCAAGTTGAAAGAAAAAAAACATATGATCATCTCCTTAGATGCAGAAAAAGCCTTTGACAAAATCCAACATACCTTCATGATAAAAGTCCTGGAAAGATCGGAATACAGGGAAAATAATACCTAAATAGAATAAAGGTGATACACAGCAAGTCAACAGCTAACATCAAACTAGGTGGACAAAAACTCAGCAATCCTTCTTTCTTTCTAATTGATTGATAGACACATACATATGTGTATAAGCCCTGGATAAAGTTGTGCCTTTCAGATATTGAGTGCATTTTGTAGGTAGGCATGGGTTTGGAAGAGTAGGGGGGTGGCTCATTTCACTTTGCTTTTTCTACTGATGCTGAGCTCCATAGGAATCATATTATAGGTACTCCAAAACATGCTGAAAGGTGTGGGTTTCCATAGCTATGTGTTACCTATTCAATGACTTGTAGAAGTAGTACAATCTGGAGCTTTTCCCTTGCTTCTTCTTTCATATTTTTGAAGCAAAGTTGTTTATTAAGACAATATTTTCACCCAGCTTTAAGCATTAACATTAAGAGAGGGGAGGAAGAAGTGTAAGTGACAGACAGTATTTCAAATCCTAGAGTGGACACAGGCTTCTCCAGAGAGTCTCTTGTTTCCTCTTAATTTTTCTTTCATTAAAATATTTAGATTGCAATTTAATCATTATAAGTAGGTAAATAGTGCAAAGATTTTACCTTTAATATAAGTTTTATCTGCTTATCTCATTTTTTGAGTAAATCAGCCTTAATACCTGTCATTAGACTTTCATAGCCTTAAAAATAAACATAAAAGCATACATGCTGTGCTTCTGTTTTGACAAACTATGCTATTATGTGCACTTTCCATTTCCAATTGATGATTTAGTAGATGATATGTCATGGAGCCTTCCAAATCAAAATAGATCTAGCTTGTTCTTATCAAAATAGTTACAGAATATTATCTTTTAGATATGGTATAATTTATTTATCCATTACTTTACTGATGGACATACAATTTGTTTTCAGGGTTTTTTGCCTTGTTGAAAAATGCTTCAGGAAACGTGCTAACACACTATTCATTTACATTCTTCAAAGCAGTATTACTATGTCACAAGTCATTTTGTATTAGAAACTTTCATAGACATTATCAGATTATCTGTCATTTTGTATCAGTCTTAAGAGTTTTCATTTTTCTATGCCTTCTTCATTTTATTTATATGTAATAAAATTTACCAAACTATCATACATTAATATTGAACATTTTTTTATCCCAAACTCTATAATCTAAAATGTCACAGAGTCTGAAACTTTTTGAGCATGTACATGATACCACAAGTGGAAAATTCCACATAGATCCTCATGTGGTAATCTTCAGTCAAGCAGACATTCTAAAACTACTGCATAAAACTATCTTCAGTATATGTGTAGCAAATATATATGAAACATAAGTAAAGAAACAAAGATGCTTTATTTTGAGAATTGAGTCTCAGCCTACTATATGTATGTAAATATTCTAAAATCAGAAACACTTTTAGTCTCAGGCATTCTTGGTATTAAGAGAAAAAATTTACAAGAAATAGCAATATACATGAAAGGTCTATAGAAAGCTTCTAGACATCCTTTTCATTTGTACTCATTGACTGGCAAAGTGTAGGTAATTGTAATTTATTTTTTATAATTTGGTTCGTAATCTTAAATTCGTCCTAAACCTCACATCATTTAGAATAAACTCACTTCAAGATATTTCTTTTAATCCAAACACTCATATCATAATTAATATGAATATCAATTGCATGAGTTTAATAATATCAAACACATTTTTCTCTGTTGATACTTTTTATACTGGGAAAACATTTTGGCATTGAGAAATATAGGAACACAATGATCAAACACCTTAACATAGTTATAAACTTTTAAATCAAAGATTGTACTTTTTTATTATTTGTACTTGAGCTTCCTGAAATCACAAAAGAATGTTGTCCACCTTTCTGAAAAAATCCATTTTAAGGTTAAAATTAAAACTTTTGGAAAAGGAGGGATTTTACGACAAAGACAGCATTATAGATGTACCCAAATATGGTTTAGTGAAGAGGAGAAGTGTATCTATTTTATGTACTAGCCTAGCTTTGTCAATTTTCCTACTTGGCTCAAAAATTCATTTTCAAAATATCTATGAGCCATAATTTGACAGATTGCAGCTTCTGGTGTGCAGTTAATGTATGTACATTTAGACAGTTTCAGATCTGAATTCAGACCTATGCAACTCTTAAATCACATGCTGCTGTCAAGTATTGACTTTTATGGTGGATAGCTTTAATATCACTATTTGTGTCCCTATGAATTATTTTTTTAGGAGCTAAACAAGAAGAAAATCCAGATTTTATTAATGGATATACTAAACGTAACACTCAAGATATAATTGATATGTATATCAATAGCATAATTTTAATAACATTAAATATTTTGTTGTCACAGGGAGGCATCTTTGAAATGCAGAATATGTGTAGTACCTGGAATCAGAGCTAATGCTTAAGAGGAAATAGCTGGCTTGAATCTGTGAACAGAAGAGAAACATGAAAGATTTTAGAAATAATAATAGGCATACCCTTGAAGATCATCATTTACCATAATCTTGAGTTTTACAACAATTAGCAAATAATAAATTGACCACAAT
>PVIH01015150.1:0-14459 GCA_004025045.1 Sigmodon hispidus
AGCATTTCATTATTATGTGAAGTCTTAGGGAAAACTTGGCCAACTTTAAGGGTGGAATATCACTGGAATAAGTTTAAGGAGAAACAACATGTGTCTCGGGTACGTGAACACAATATATGACTCATCAGAGTTTGGGTACGTGTGTTAAGAATTGAAATGTCTGTGTACTCTGCTCCTCAACCAATAAAATCTCAGTTGTAAAAAAGTTTGAAAAAAAAAATCTTAAATCTTACTTCTTTCTACATTTCTTACTCTCTTAATCTAAAAATCTTGTCTGCACACAATTCTTTCTGATGGGTCAATATCTTCAGTTAATAGTATTCATTGGATTCTCTACTATAAAAAACAATTTCTCCTACCAGCACTCTCCAAAGCATCCAGAAGGAAGATGGGGCCCCCACAGAAAAAAAAAAAGCAGAAAACGAAAGACCTTTGAGACAGAGAAAGAAGGAACTTGCTGTATTTCACTCAGTGATCACTTTTGAGGTATAGACCAATCAGGACAGTTGTAAGATAGTTTTACATCATATCTTTAACAAGAATTTCAGATGGACTCACTCAGTACAATGAGAATGGTTATAGATATTTGTGGAATAGTTATATATATGTTTACAGTTACTTCATTAGGACTTTACCATTTTTTAGTTTACAGGACCCCACAGAGGTATCATCGCCCACAGGCCAGCATGAAGCAACTTAATGAAAGAACTACATCCCTTTCCCAATAAGTTGGTCATCCAAGGGAGGGTTATGGTCAATTATCATTTTGATATGATGGTTATAAGTTAATCTTTGGTAGAGGATAGAATGATATTATAGATGATATTATAGATGTAGAGGATAGAATGATATTATAGATGTAGGAATTTCAAAAGAGAGAGAGAGAGAGAGAGAGAGAGAGAGAGAGAAACAGAGAGAAGGAAAAGGGAATAGATAGGAGATCATTATACTTGCAAACAACTATTAACCAAAGGATGTATGAAAAATGAATCGCCATGGTACAAACATTTGTATATTGATACAAATGGGAAATCAATCTATATGTTTGATTGAGATAATATGTATATTGCTACAAAATTGAATGTATAATTGCCTTAATTTGCACATGTCTACCTCTATTTAAAATATTTTGCAAGTCAATGTGTATTAAGTACATTGCCATTTCCATAATGCAATTTCTACCTCTAATTATTTATGCTAGTCATAACATTTGTTGTAACATATACACAAGTTGTTTTATATAACTCTGTTTAGATATTTTGTATAATAATATATAGTTAGGATATTGTTGCCTTTTGATACAAAATGTGTATTTTGGTCAATATTCATAAGATTGTTATACTTGAAATTATTATGGAGGAGCTGTACACTCATTTTGGAATGCCTATTTTTACAATGTTAGCTTCACTTTCTTGGTTGATTGGGATTGCAGATTATGTTACTCAGATTTGCCACCTAATAGTCAGGGTACTAAGGCTTTTCGGAACCATGTTAGAATATACCAGGTAGATAGGCATCTTCAACCACTTCATAGACTGAGAGAATATGGCATTCAACATTTTGTTATCTCGAATTTGGCCTTGAGAGACATGACAACTCCTGGCATCACCATTCCTTTCTCAAGGTGGTGTTGAGCATCACAGACATCTTGCAAAGAGATTGTCTTATTTGGCGAACAATGGCCTAAGGGGCAAAGAATGGCACTTGCCCTGACTGCTGTCAGCATGCTCACTATCCAAAATGGACGAGCAGGATGAAGGATAGAGACTGACGAAGCCTGTCTAGACAGGATAAGACAGTCCTACCAAAAAATACCCTGCTTCTTTAGAGACTTGTCAGATATCATAGGCCTGAAGCCACAAGGATGGATGCTCCCACTGTACAGAGAAGTGGTGGATGACTGTCTAGGTAGTTAACTGTCATTGTCTTCTCCTTAATTTTGAAAGTTACCTCATCATGCTTCCAACTTCAGGTATATATTTTACTTCTCAGGTCTTGATGGTGTTGAAGACTGGATAGTTGAGATTGTTATTACTTCACATCTCAGCACAGACACTCAGGTGTTAGAACTTTATTGTTTGAGATAAACAGCATTGAAGCAATCCCTGTGCATTTCCTTGTATCAATATTTTAGACATTAAATTGCACCTTGTATTTGTTGTTTGTTAGTGGTAGTTTGACCTCACTTATGTTAGTACCTTTCTCTTCCCCAGACATTGCCTTATGATGATCCCTATAGTATGTAGTTTTATATTTAGTTTAGAACCCTCTTATTTAGACAGAAGGGGGAGATGTAGCGGGAAATCTGAAGCTATGCAAAAAAGCCACACCAGAGTGCTGAGCAGGGCGGAGTCGGGGGGGGGGAAACGACGAAAGAGCGCCGTGCCAGAAGACAGAAGCATCGAATCACTGGACGAGTGACGTGGAAGGAAGGACCGGCCGGCTGGGACTGCTCTCTGGCTCTGTTGTGCAGATCGTTCCACGGATCACACCTGCTCTGCACAGTTAGGATTGCTCCAGTTCTCCACGGTTGGGACTGCTCCTGCTCGCTGCTGTGCAGATCGTTTGTGCTCTCCAAGGTCCTGCTCTCAGCAGTGCGGACCGTTTGTGTTCTCCAAGGTCCTGCTCTCCACTTCTCCGTCCTTCTCCTACTTTTTCTCCTTCTCCTCTGGAACAACCCTTGTTATGTAAGTAACTTTTAAATAAAAATCCTTAGATAGCATATATTCTTGGTGGGTTAGTACTGTGATACACATGGAACTTTCTCTAAAATTGACCACATATTGGTCATAAAGCAAATATCAACAGATCCAAAAAAAAAAAAATGAAATAATCTCTTGTAACATATTGGACCACTAGGGCTTAAAGTTAGACTTCAGCAACATCAAAAATTAAACAAAGCCTACCAACTCATGGAAACTAAACATCACTCAACTGAGTCAAGGAAGAAATTAAGAAAGAAATCAAAGTCTTTCTAGAATTTAATGAAAATGAACCTACAATGTCCCCAAATTTGTGGGACACAATGAAAGCAGTCTTAAGCGGAAAATTCATAGTGCTAGATGCCTATATGAAAAACCTAGAGAAATCCCACACTAGAGAAGAAACAGCACAGCTGAAAGTCTTAGAAAAATTAGAAGCAAAATCACCTAGAAGGAGCAGACAGCAGGAAATATTCAAACTTAGAGCTGAAATTAATAAAATTGAAATAAATAGAACACTACAAAGTATCAATTAATCAAAGGATTGGTTCTTAGAGAAAGTCAACAAGATTGATAAACCCTTATCAAAACTAAGCAAACAGCAGAGAGAGAGTATCCAAATCAACAAATTCAGAAATGAGAAGGAGGACTTAAAAACAGACCCTCAGAAAATCCAGAGAATTATCAGGTCATACTTTGAAAATCCATATTCCACAAAAATGGAAAACCTAGAAGAAATGGACGGCTTTTTGGACAGGTACCACTTAACAAAATTAAATGAAGACCAGATTAATTACCTAAACAAACTTGTAACCCTGAAGGAAATTGAAGGTGTCATTAAAAGCCTCCCAAGTAAAAAAAGCCAAGGTCCAGATGATTTCCGTGCAGAAAATACCAGACATTCAAAGAAGAATTACTACCATTACTCCTCAAACTATTTCACACAGTAGAAACTGAAGGAATATTGCCAAATTCTTTTTATGAGGCCACAATTGCCCTAGCATCCAAGCCATTCAAATATACAACAAAGAACAAGAAGTATAGACCAATATCCCTTGTGAATACTGATGCTAAAATTTCAACAAATTTTGGCAAACCGTATACAACAATACATAAAAAATATCATCCACCATGATCAAGTGGGCTTCATCCCAGAAATGCAGGGATTGCTCAACATATGAAAAACAGTAAATGTCATCTATCATATAAAAAAAAAAACTGAAGGAAAGACACCACATGATCATATCCTAAAACACTGAAAAAACCTTTCACAAAATCCAACACTCTTTTATGATAAAGCCCTGGAGAGATCAGGAATATAGGGAAAATATCTAAATATAATAAAAGTGATTTACAAGAAGCCGATAGCCAACATCAAACTTACTGGAAAAAAAACTCAAAGCATTCCCACTAAAATCAGGATCTAGACAAGGATGTCCTCTCTCCCCTTATCTATTCAATATAGTTCTCAACGATTTAGCTAAAGCAATAAGAGAATTAAAGGAGATTAAGGGGATACAAATTGGAAAAGAAGAAGTGAAAATATCTCTATTTGCAGATGATATGTTTATATACATAAGTGACCCAGAAAATTCTATCAGGGAATTCTACAGCTGAAAAATACCTTCAGCAATATATCAGGATACAAGATTAACTCAAAGAAATCAGTAGCCCTCTTATACACTAAAGAGGAAAGGGCTGAAAAAGAAATAAGGGAAATATTATCTTTCATAATAGCTGCAAATAGCATTAAATACCTTGGTGTGACTATAACCAAAGAAGTATTTGTTCTGTTTGACAAAAATTTTAAAGCACTGAAGAAAAAATTGAAGAGAATATCAGAAAATGGAAAGATCTCCCATGTTCCTGGATAGGTAGGATCAACATAGGAAAAATGGCAATTCTACCAAATGCAATCTACATATTCCATGTACTTCCCATCAAAATCCCAACATATTTTATGGACTTTGAAATAACAATACTCAACTTCATTTGGAATAACAGGAAAGCTAGGACTGACAAAATAATTTTGCTGAACAAAAGAACCTCAGGAGGTATTACTGTCTCAGACTTCAAGTTATTCTATAGAGCTACAGTAATAAAAATAATCTGATATTGGGATAAGTACAGACTTGTGGATCAATGGAATCAAACTGAGGATCTGGGAATTAACAAAAAACCTATGAATACCTGGCCTTGACAAAGAGGTTCAAAATAATCAATAGAAAAAAGATAGCATCTTTAACAAATGGTGTTGGTATAGCTGGATGGCAGTGTATAGAAAAATGCAAATAGTCCTAATCCTATCACTCTGCACAAAACTCAAATCCAAGTGGATCAAAGACCTAAACATAAACCCAGCCACACTGAACTTGATGAAAAGAAAGTGGAAAATACCATTCTATGAGTTGGCACAGGTGACCACTTCCTAAATATAACACCAGTAGCACAGACACTAAGAACTACAATCAATAAATGTGACCTCCTGAAAATAAGAAGTTTCTGGAAAGCTAAGGAAATTATCAATAGGACAAAACAACAGCCTATAGAATGGGAAAATATTTTCACCAACTCTGCAAGTGATAGAAGACTGTTCTCTAGCATTTTCTTGATTTGTGTCTTCTCTTTTTGTATGTTTCTATCTTTAAGTCTTGTACTGTTTCTTTCCCCTGTTTGCTTGCCTTTTCTTGGTTCTCTAGTCTTTTTTTTTATTAATTATACAAATATAATTTTCTTTCATTTTTTGGTTGTCATTTTATTTATTTTCCAATTGAGTTTTTCATTTTTTAATTGCCTCTTTAAAGGCTTCTGTCATCTCTATAATGATATGTATATGGATGTTTTCCTCCACTTCT
Source organism: Sigmodon hispidus (assembly GCA_004025045.1). NCBI lineage: Eukaryota > Metazoa > Chordata > Mammalia > Rodentia > Cricetidae > Sigmodon > Sigmodon hispidus. The sequence goes on from PVIH01015150.1 coordinate 5,558, forward strand.
ATATTGGAATGTTAATGTCTTACTGCTTCTGAACAAGGAGGTTCTAGAGGTGCCATGTTGTTCTTCATGTTGTTGAATCATTTTTTGCACTGGCATATACCCATTTTCTTTTACTGATTGGTGAGAGTGTTGTCTTGTTTCAGTAGCTATTTTGATCTACTAGGTGTTCTTGGTGCAACTGGACTTTTTGAAGCACCCAGAGGCTTTGAAGTTTGTATTTTTGGAAAAAAATTGTGATCTGTATCTGGAGCTCATGTGAAAGATCTCTCTAGAGTCTGTGTCTCTTGAAGCTACTCTTAGAGTGTTGCTCTCCCAAGGATGTTTCTCAGAGAACAATGCTTGTGATGGAGCTCTCTAGAGGCTATATCTCAGGAAATAGCTGAAGATGGGGGATGGGTGGTTTTGGGAAATGAATTGAGACTTATGGCACACAGAGTCCAATGAGCAGTGAAGATAGTCAGGATTGCAGGTAGGCATCTTGCCTTCAGCTAGAGCTGTGATATTTTAGGAGCCACATTTTGTGTCCTGTTGCACAGACCTGGGAGCTGTCTTAGCTGGCCTGGCTGGATGGCTGAGAGGAGGGTAACACTTCTTCTGCTGGTGTTCTCCAGAAGCTTTCTCCCTACTATAAGTAACACACTTTATGAGCTGGTTTCACTTTAAGTTTCACATGTCAAATAGAAATAAGCAAGTATCTTGCTAAGAGCTGATTTAGCAAATGTGAATAACACTCTGCTAAAAAACCACAGAGCCTGGCATAAGAGCTCTAAGGGTTTTTCTAAACCATTCCTTTTGTGGCTTTTTGAAGTTAGCTTGAGATGTATGGGCTTCCAAGGATAAAGCAAAGTACTTTTTTCTTTTCAGCTGTACTCATTTTACCCACTACCTGAACTTACTGAAAATGCCTCTATTGATCGCCTTATTTAAATTCAGCCTTATGAAACATCTAATAAATGAGTTTACAAAATTGCTAAGATTAGCATGCACTAATTTTAAGATCAAAAAGGTCATACAATTTCTAGCCCAGTTTCTTAGAAAAAAATGTACAAGCTGAAGTTTCCTAGCTTTTACTTTGAATGAAATGTTCTAGCATTTTCTCAAAACCCCTGATAACCTACACACCTTACAAACTTGTCAGGTTCTCAGTAAATGACAGAGCATACTATTTTTCTTTATGATGCATTTGTGCTTTTATCCAAGGCAAACTGACATGATACAATAGGCATATTGCAGATAAATAAATATTTGCCTCAAAGCCAAGTTTGACCTATTCCCTGTCTTAGATAATGAAATTTTATTGGTACCCACTCATAATAGGGTTTGCTCAATGATATAGGTCAGTAATTTTTACAAAGACTTTATGGACTAGAAGAAAAAAAACAGTTCTTAACTGACTCCTTACAATACTTTTATTATTGAGCTTTTGTATAGAGAAGTTGTGTAAGTTGAATACATGTCTAAATGGGTTGTTTTCATTAAAATTGTGATGGAGAAAAGATTACCAAACTTCCATGAGTACTGTTAATGTGCATTACAGTCTGTCTGAGTACTAACTCTAGATATATGCTCATTCTTCCATGTAAAAAATTTTAAAAAATTAAAATATTTTAGGTTAGTGAAAGGCTGTTGTGAGACAGCAGGATGCAAAAATTTATTCTTCATAACTCTAATACACATAAACATTATTTGCCAAATATGTCATTGCCACATGAGTGAGAGGATACTTTTATTTGGCAAGAATTATTTCTTATAGCACGTCAGTAGATTAATAAAGTATTCAATAAGGAATATCACTGTCATAGCCTTGATGTTTTTGAGGGTGACATTAATCTCTGCCACTTTAGCTGGGATGTAGTATTCATGTGATTTACTATAAATGGATAAGGGAACAGTTTCACAGGCTTTCGCTTTGCCCTTTATAGCATAATAACTCTTCATCCACAGATGAGGGAACAAGGTGATGGTCCTGTCACTGACTAAATATATCCATGACAATTATGTGCTCACAGGATGTGGGAGTGACCCAGTCTTACTAAAAAACTGAGGTGAGGCATATTTGGGTCATGTTCAATTACTATTCATGCTATTTTTATACATGCATGGTATTAAAGAATATTTCATTAATTCTTTTGCTGTAAGTCATGGTTCAAACTCTGTGTTCAAAATCCTTCAAACACACAGATCTTCCTTTTATCCTGATGAAAATAGAGTTTCATAGTCAGCTGTGTGTTGCTTTGGAAAATGCATCTCTTATTCATTTATGATGAGCAGAAATGCCATTATGAGACCCCCTATTTTTATATAGGTGTGGTCTTTTAATCAGAAGATTCAATTTACCAACTGACTTAGAAGTAAAAACCAGATTAGAGACAATGGTTTTGCAGTAAGACAGTTGATGTCAGGCTTTTGCATGACTGTTCTTTCTTTCTCTCTCTCTCTCTCTCTCTCTCTCTCTCTCTCTCTCTCTATATATATATATATATATATATATATGTGAGAATGTACATATATGTAGATAGTATTTACTTATTTATTTTACACCCCATTCATAGTTTCCTTTCCTTCCTCTCCTCCCAATCCCATCCTCCCCTCAGTTTCTATCTGCCAATCAACTCCTCTTTCATTTCTGTTTTGAAAGGGCAGATCCCATGAGTATCAGCAAAACATGGTATATCAAGATTTAGTAAGACTAAGCCCTTCCCCAATTATTAAGTCTGGACAAGGCAACCTAGTGTGAGAAGTAGGGTCCCAAAAACCTGGAAAGAGCTTAGGGACAGACCTGTTTCCAGTGTTAGCTGTTGCACAGGAGGACCAATCTCCACAACTGTAACACACATGCAGAGTGGCTAGATAATTCTCATTTAGGATCTCTGTCTGTTCAGGCTCTGTGAGCCCCCATGAGCCAAAGATGGTTGAATCTGTGAGTTTTCTTGTGATATTCTTGACCCTTCTGACTTCTACAGTCCCTTTTCCTCCTTTTTATGCAAGATATCCCAGAACTCTGCCAATGGTCTGTGGAGTCAGCATCAGTTTCTAGTAGTTCCTAGATGAACTCTTTCTAATGATAGTTGGTCTAGACATCAATCTGGTCACAAGGGATGGTCAGTTGAGGCAACATATATACTATTACTAGGAATCTAAGCTGGGGTCATCCTTTTAGATTCCATGGGGATCACCTTCTACCAAAAATTTACCTGACCTTGAAATTCCCTCATCCTTTTCAGTAATCTCTTTTGTATTCTCCCTCTATACCTTCCACTGTAACCAAATCACTCACATTTCCTTTCCTGATAGAGTTCTTAGGGTCTATTGTGTATAACATTATAACGTCCATCAATAGTATAACTTTTCTTTTTCCAACTTGTATTGTTTTGATTTTCTTTTCTTTAGTTGTGTAGCCAGAATGTCAAGTATTATATTGAATAGATATGGAGAGAGGGGACAGCCTTGTCTTGATCCTGATTAAAGTGAGATTGTTTGATATTGGCTGTGGGCTTTCTATTTGTGACTTTTATTCTGTTAAGAATTTTCTCTGTATTTCTGGTATATCCAGGAATTTTATCATGAAGGTGTTTCTGCTCATCACGGATTTTGTAAAAAGCTTTTTTACTATTTCATAAAATAATCATTTTTTTTTTTACTTACAGGTTGTTTATATGATGGATGACAACAGTTTTTTGTATACTGAATCATCTCTGTATCTCTGGGATGAAGCCTACCTGATCATGGTGGATAATCTTTTTTATGTGGTTTTTAGAGTCAGCTTGCCAGTATTTTATTGAATATTTTTACATCTATGTTGATATGTAAAATTAGTCTGTAATTATTTTTCTTTGTTGAGTCTTTATGTGATTATGGTATTAGAGTGACTGTGGCCTCATTAAAAAATGGTTATAGTTCTTTTGTTTCTATTGTGTAATTATTTGAAGAATATTAGTATTAGCTCTTCTTTGCAAATCTGAAATAATTCTGCATTCAGGCTACCTGCTCATGGGCATTTTGCTGTTAAGAGACGTATGATGACGGATTCTTTTCCCTATGGGTAATAGGTCTATTTAAACAGTTTATCTGACCTTGATTTAACTTTGGTAAATGGTATTATTAATATTAGTGTTTTTACTTTTAGATTTTTCAATTTTTTGGGTTACAAGTTTTTGAAGTCTGACCTAATATTTCTTTTCTTTTCTTTGGCGATAGTTGTTATGTTCCTCTTTTCATTTACCGTTTTGTGGATTTGAACATTTTAACTATGTCTTTTGGTTAATATGAATAGGGGTTTGTTAATCTTGTTGATTTTTTTCAAAGAACCAACTCTTTCATTCATTGATTTTTGTATTGTTTTCTTTCTTTTGATCTCGGTCTTCACTTTGCTTGTTTCCTTTGGTCTACTTCTTTTTAGTGTGTCTTCTTTTTTGTTCTTCTAGAGCTTTAAGTGTGCTGTTAAATCTCTGGTATGAGGACTCTCCAAATTCATGAAGGCATTTAGTGTTATAAAGCTTCCTCCTAGAACTTTCAATGTGTCTCATAAGTTAGGAATGTTGTATATTTATCTTCAATAAATTATAGGTAGTCTTCATCTTTGTTTACCCTTGAGCCAAGTGGTAACTCAGTAGAGAGATATTCAGTTTTCATGAGTTTGTATGCTTTTTATGTTTCTGTTGGTTTTATAATCTAAATCAAATCCATGGTAGTCTGATAAGATTCAGGGGGTTATTTTTTTATTTTTTTATTATGAATACTCATTTTTTGTCCACCTATCCTCTTGTTCAAACTCCCTTCCCCTCTCAACCCTCCTAGTCACAGTCTCTTATCCCTATCTAATTATCTCCTCCCCAGCAAGGGCAGGAGGTCCCAAAGCCCCAGGATGGCTTATTTCAGCATCCACTATAGGCAAATCCACTTTCCTCATCCCAACATCAAGATGTGTTCAGGTGTTCCTCTGCAGGGAAAAGGCTCCAAGATTCTGGTCCAAGGTGCTTCAGATCACAAGCTGTTCAGTGGTTGTGGCTTGGAGCTTGGAAATGCTTTGCTTTTTGTGTAATGTCAACTAATGAGTGAGTACATCCCCTGCTTATCTTTTTGGGTTTGTGATACCTTGTTCAGGAGGATATTCTCCAAATATATCCATTTGACTGCAAGTTTTAGAATACCATTTTTTTCTTACTGTTGAGTAGTACTCCATTGTGTAGATGTACCACAGTTTGTTATTCCATTCTTTAGTTGATGGGCATCTAGGTTGTTTCCAGGTTCTTGCTATTATGAATCATGCTGCTATGAACATCGTTGAGCTAATGACTTTAGAGTGTGAATGTGCATCTTTAGGGTATATGCCCAGAAGTGGTATTGCTAGGTCCTTGGGGAGATTGATTCCCAGATTTCTGTGAAACCACCATAATACATTCCAGAGTGGCTGAACAAGCTTACACTCCCACCAACAATGCAGGAGTGTTCCCCTTGCTCTTCAACCTCTCCAGCATAGGTTGTCATCTGTGTTTTTAATCTTAGCTAATCTGACAGGCGTAAGATAGTTTCTCACAGTTGTTTTGATTTGCATTTCTCTGATGACTAAAGATGATAAGCACTTTTCAACTGCCTTTCTGAATTTCAGAATTCAGGAATTCTGGTGAGAATTCCTTTTTTAGTTCTGAATCCCATTTTTTGATTGGGTTTTCAAGGTTTTGGGCTCTAGTTTCTTGAGTTCTCTATATATTTTAGAGATCAATCCTCTGTCACATGTAGGGTTGGTGAAAATCTTTTCCCATTCTGTAGGCTCTCGTTTTGTCTTGTTGACTGTGTCATTGGCTTTACAGAAGCCTCTCAGTTTCAGGAGGTCCCACTTATTGATTGTTTTTCTTAGTGTCTGTGCCACTAGTGTTACATTTAGGAAGTGGTCACCTGTGCCAATGCATTGGAGAATATTTTCCACTTTCTTTTCTATCAGGTTCAGTGTGGCTGGGTTTATATTAAGGTCTTTGATCCACTTGGATTTGAGTTTTGTGCAGAATGATAGGCTTGGATCTATATGCATTTTTCTACACAATATCATCTAGCTATGACAACACCATTTTGTTTGTGACTTAGCAGCTAAGAGGACAGTAAAATAGTTAACTAGATACATTGCAAAATTAAAAGATTCTAACTCTTGTATGAATTGTTCCATTAAAAGAGCATTGATGAGGTGGGTAGCACCATATTTAGCTCTCTAAAATTGACAGTGATTCTTAGTAGCCTTTCTGATTTCTTTCTTAAAAGTATTTAATTTACTTTATATGAATTGGTGTTTTGCCTGCATGTATAACTGTGTGAGGGTGTCAGATCTTAGAATTATAGACAGTTGTTAGCTGCTAGGTGGATACTGGAAATTGAACTCAAATCTTCTAGAAAAACAGTCAGTGCTCTTAAATGCTGAGTCATCTCTCCAGTCCCTGATTTCTTTAATAGCCATATCTGGTAACCAAATGGGATTTTGTTGAGTGGTAACTTATATCTTCATAGGATTCAATTCACCAAACCTGTAATTTATCTTCTTGTAAAAAATTTTTCAATAGTGTTATGAAAAATATGTCCCAACAGTTTATCTACCTCTAATATATTTTCCAAATGGAGGAAGAATTTATAACCTGCTGGGTATTATCTCATATTCACCAATGGTTGCACATTGCCCAGATTTTTTAGAGGTTGATGTGAATTAACATATACTTGGTTCAACTAATGCCCAAGTGTTTTGCATATTCTATAAGATTAACAACCTAAAAGACAGTGTGAGGTCTTTATTTACTCACTATGGCCTTCATCTTCAGTCAATATTGACCACTATGTTAAGGATATAGCCAACTGATACATAATTTTTCCTAGGGAAATATAAAAATATGTCTTTATAAAAAATATGCAAAGTCTAAAGAGGCATTCTATGTAAGTCCTTTGATGAGATAATGAATCTTTAGAAATTACTTTCAGGAACATTGGTATTTCTGAATATGGTAACATTCTGAATTACTTTCAGAAAACTAGTTCATTGAGAAGGCCCAGACCCACAATGGAGGACTCAAAACAATTGTATCATTGGAAAGTCTCAAATTAGGGAATATTAATAGACCTGATCAAATGAAATATTCTGAAGATAAGTACAGTTGTTGTAATTCAGTGCTTATTTCTAGCCTGGAGGAAGAGCTTAAATATAAGGAACACCTGTTATAAATTCTTCCAGTGGTCAATTACAGACATGTACTTCACCTTTAGAAATATTGCTTTAATAACAATTGCTTGCATTCTATCACTTAACATCTATATCATTATATTCAATTTTAACACTAAAAGTGGTAATTTTTATGTTTAATTGAATTTACAATTAAATACATTTCAATGCCTACTAGTGATACAATAATCCCTATAGCCCCCTTTTGAGTGAATAATGGATTTGCTATTCCCACAGAGAAAAAAAGATATAATTGGAGTCATTCAATAATACAATTTGACATTCAGTATTATGCAAATGTTTCAGTATATAAAGTATAAATATTGATACAAAATGTACACATAAACCTTTGTCAAGCTATTATAATATCTAAAAGAGTGTCAGTGGTAAAAATGAAAGTATATAACAAAATTCAGCAAAGCTGTAGGTATAATCATAAATGAAAAAAATAATACCAACAGAAAAACCAAAAAAATATTCCCAACATTAACAAGTGCTCTTAAGCAGCCATGAAGTGTTCCTTTAATCCTTTGATTGATTTTGAATGTCCTATTGAATGGTTTTGGTATTTTTAGTTTATATCCTTTATTACTCTTTTTTTTTGCTTTTAATCTTGGATATTAACTACATGAAGAGTTACTCTAATGTATTAGAAAAATTTCTTCAAACATAAACTTTCTAGTTAAAGTAATGACACTTAACAGTTTATATAAGTTCAAAAGCACAACTGATGACAGAAGACTCTTAGATGATCAGGGAATCATTTTACTGGGTTTCTGCACATTTGGATGCAAACTGAAGCTAATTCCCTAATTGTAATTGATCCTAAACTATGCAATGGAAATAAAGTCCATGCTGTGTCTGTTTTGAGGTAAAACAGGAGAAGAGACATAAATGATATTAATATTAAAAATTTTAAAAATAGAAATACATAATGAGTAAAGCAACTATGGATGAATCTCAGAGATGTGAGTGTTAAAACCAATTTTGATAAAGAAGTTTTTCTGAAGGCAGGGATGTTTATGTCAAATTATATAACCTATATTGAGGAAAGGAAGGATTTTTGGGGCAGAACTTCTCACCTTGACCTGTGGGAGAGAGATGGTAGAGTAGCATCACAAATTATGTAGAATGTCAGAAGTGGGAACAAGCAAGTCTTCTGTAAAAGGCCAAAAGGTAAATATTTGAGGTTTTACAAGCCTTCAGTCTGCTAGAGCTGGTGGAGCCAGAGCAGAGAGGAATAGGTTGCAGCTTATAAACATATGGAAGTGACTATTCCATGACACATTTTAGTTTCAAAATCAGGCAGCAGCAGGAGTTTGAAGAGCAAATAAAGCAGGAGACATTTGGGTAGCAGGCAGTAGACAGAGAAAAAATGGTCTTGCACAGGAATATCATAGATCCTCCTTTCTCATTACTGAGAGCTCATTGGAAATGGCAGACACTTAAGAAGATCATCAGATTTGTAATTGTGTCTTGATTTTTGTAAAGTCATAAACCAATCAGGCAGGCATTAAGTAATCAGTGAAAATAAGAACAAGCCGAATTAAGCAACAGCAAGAACTAGGAGATGAGGATAGAAAGCTGATTCCATTTTGGGAATGTTCAAGGAGAGATTGTTGAGTAGAGGAGAGAAAGAGAATTGACAGTGATGCCTAGATCACACATGGGAACAGTGTAGACAGATGGATGGCAAATTAAGAACAG
>PVIH01015150.1:14559-50878 GCA_004025045.1 Sigmodon hispidus
CTTAAATAGCACAGCTGAACAGCGATGTCTCTACAGGAACCACTTGCAGCTCTCTCTCTCTCTCTCTCTCTCTCTCTCTCTCTCTCTCTCTCTCTCTCTCTGTGTGTGTGTGTGTGTGTGTGTGTGTCTGCATGGGCATATGTGTGTGTTCACATATACAAGTGCTTCTTCTCATTACAGACAGAAATGTGTCTATTCAGTATGTTTCCCTAGATGTATAGATATTCATTTTTTCAAACAAATAAGAATTTGCTAAAAGTTATTGTATTTCAGCTAGGAGCATGATAAATTTGGATCTCTATACACATGAATATTTTGATATCACTTGTTATTTCCATGAATATTAATTATAATACAATTGTAAGTTAATAGAAGAAACAATGGAACAAAAAAGTGGAAGAGACTTTTTTTTTTTAATCAAAAAACTTCTCTTACTTCATATGGTTAGTTCTGAGGCTCGCTCGCTCTCTCTCCTCTCTCTCTCTCTCTCTCTCTCTCTCTCTCTTTCTTTCTCTCTCTCTCTCTTTCTTTCTCTCTCTCAGTTTTGTTATAATATATAAAGTACTGAGAATTGAATACACAATTTTTACATGCTGATCCAAAGTAACAACCACTGAGTCACACCCTGCTCTACTGTGAGTTTTTGAAGACTGGGAGGAGAGGAAGGAGAAGGAGCAGCGGTGCATATGGAAAATAATTTAATAAATAAAATTTTAACTTTATAGGAAGACATACCTCTAAATGTGATTTCATACATAAATGACACCCCAAATTCTATCTCAGAACTCCTAGAGCTGATAAACACATTCAGCAATGTATCAGGCTACAAGATTAATTCAAAAAAGTCAATAGCACTTCTATATACAAATGATAAAAGGCCTAAAAAAGAAATAAGGGAAACATTATCCTTTATAATAGCTGAAAATAGCATTAAATATCTTGGGATAACTCTAACTAAAAAGTGGCAAACCTATTTGACAAGAACTCTAAATCATTTAAAAAAGAATTTGAAGAAGATATCAGAAAATGAAAATATCCCTTGTGCTCCTGAATAGGTAGGATCAACATAGTGAAAATGACAATCTTACCAAAAGAATTCAAAATCCTCAATGTGATTCCCATCAAAATCCCCCCAATTTTTTTACTGACCTTGAAAGAACAATACACAACTTTATATGGAATAACAAGAAATCCAGACTTGCCAAAACAATCCTATTCAATAAAAGAACTTCAGGAGGCATCACTGTCTCTGACTTCATGCATCCTATAGAGCTACAGTAATAAATCTGTCTGGTACTGGCATAAAAAAAGCTTGTTGACATATAGAATCAAATAAAAGACCTCGACCTTAATCCACACACCTATGGATTAACACCTGTTTTTTAATAAAGAGGTCAAAAATATACAATGGAAAAAAGCTAGTATCTTCAACAAATAGTGTTGACATAACTGGATGGTAGTATGTAGAAGAATTTAGATTGTTTATCACCCTGGACCCCTGGACAAAACTCAAATCTAAGTGGATCAAAGTCCTCAACTTAAACCCCGCTACACTGAACTTGATAGATAAGAAAGTGAGAAATACCCTTCAACATATTGACACAGGTGATCACTTCCTAAATATAACACTAGTAGCACAGATACTAAGAACAACAATTAATAAATGGGACCTCCTGAAACTGAGACGCTTCTGTAAGGCAAAGGACATGGTTAATAACACAAAACAACAGCTTACTGAATGGGAAAAGATCTTCAGCAACCCTGTATCTGACATAGGACTGGTCTTTAACATATATAGAGAATCCAAAAAAACTAGAGGTCAGAAACCCAAGTAATCCAATTAAAAAATGGGATTCAGAGCTAAAAAGGGAATTTTCAACAAAAAAAATTAAAAATGGCTGAAAGACACTTAAAGAATTGCTCAACATCTTTAGCAATGATTAAAATAGAAATTAATACATTTTTTGAGATATTAACTTACACCTGTCAGAATGACTAAGATCAAAAACACAGATAACATCCTATGCTGGAGAAAATGTGGAACAAGGGGAACACTCTATCATTGCTGGTGGGAATATAAACTTATACAGCCACTTTGGAAAGCAGTATGATTGTTCCCCAGAAAACTGAGAATGAACTCCTTAATGATTCAGCAATACCATTATTGGGTATATAACCGAAGGATGAACATTTTTACCCAAGCAGCATTAGCTCAACTATGATAATAGCAGCAATATTTGTAATAGCCAGAACATGGAAACAACCTAGATGTTCCTCAATTGAAAAATGGATTAACAAATTGTGGTACAACTACACAATGGAATACTACTCAGCAGTTAAAAGTTGACAACCTAAAATTTGCAGGCAAATGGTGGAGAGTATCCTCCAGAGTGAGGTAACATAGGCCTAGAAAGATAAACATAGTATGTACTTACTGATAAGTAGATTATAGAACAAAAATCAAAGAACATCCACACTGCAAACCACAACCCTTGAACAGCTTGGATACAGAAGGAACTTAAGAGAGACATCTAGGAATCCCCTGGAAAGAGAAAATAGAGATTTTCTGAGTCAATTGGGATAATAATGAGTAGTGACCAAGGAGAGCTTGGAACAAATCATGAGAGAAGGAGATGGTTGAGTAAGAGGAGCAACAAAGAGGGAGAAAGAAAGAAATAGATATTTTGATAGAGGGAGCCACTGTGGGGTTGATAAAAGGCTGGGTGCTAGAAAACCTTCCAAGAAACCACAGAATGTCATTGGCTAGGACTCTGTCAAATAGTGGAGGTGATTAATAAACAGGATTTCCCCTATAATCAAATGAATGATCACCTTAAGTGACATTATAATGACTTCATCAATCAATGAATAGAGGCAGAAGCAGAGATCCATAACTGAGCAGAGAGAGAGAGAGAGAGAGAGAGAGAGAGAGAGAGAGAGAGAGAGAGAGAGAGAGAGAGAGAATAAGCAAAGGAATCAGAATCATAAGGAGACACACAGAGAAGGCTGGCTAATGCTATGTGGAGTGCATTGAATCAGAAACAGCCACTGGGGAAACTTCAGAGAAAGGAACTAAACCCTACAAAGGTAGATGATTGTCAATGAAATGGGCAGTTTGTGGAGCTACTTGGAGTAGTATCAGACTATGTTCCTATTCATGAACTGGCATCTTAGAACTCCTTTCCTGAAGAGGAATACCTAACCCAGCACTGTGATTAGGGAATTGGACCTACCTCAAATGGATACACCAGACTGAACTGATCCACCTTGAGACTCTTTGCCCTCCTTTGGGAATGGATAGGGTAATGGCATGGGAGAAGGAAGAGAGAGGACTGGGAAGGACTGGGAAGAGGAAAGGGAGGGTGAGTCATAGTATACATGGGAAAAACCTTTTTACATAAATTTAAAAAATAAAAAAAGAAATGCCAATAATATCTATTTTCTTTTTAAATGCCTTATGTATAGACTTAGTTAAAATTAGATATGGGAGATTCTATCAAAAACACTAGAGGATACTAAATGATTAATAAATTCTAGGAAAATTGGTCTCAATTGGGTATTTTACTAGATAGAATAAAACTAATGATCTATGCAAAGAAAGCCATTGATTCTGTCAGGGTTGTGGTTATTAATCACCATTATAATTTCATTAAGTATTGGCTTCAATACAACAAGAACCAGTTCTCTCACTTTCACCAAACCCCTTAGATTTAATGAAAAGCCTGGGACATAAGGAACATTCAGCAGTCCTTGTAAGACTGAATGGGTAAACTTAAAAATATAGATTATCCACCAATTATTGCATGGAATGTTTCTTAGTAATTATTCAGTGATTGAGAATTGTGCCATGATGGGACCAGTCAAGGAAGAGAAAACAGATGAACAGATGAGGCCCTAGGTTTAGAATAATGGAAAAATTCTCAGAAAGCAGGTCATCTTATTTATCTAGTAAAGCAGAGAGAGAGAGAGAGAGAGAGAGAGAGAGAAATTAGCCAATGTTATCCTGTAGATACCAGAGGTGGCTCCCACTTGTCTTTTTCAATTCTTCCTACTTTATGGTTGAGATAGGATTTCTCATCAAACTCAGAACTTGCTAATTTATCAACTTTGTCTGGCTAGTAATCCCCTGACTGTCAGTTGTCTTAATCATGCAACCACAGTGCTGTGATTACACACATGCTTGTTACATCAACTTTTCTGTGCGTGTTGGGAAATTCTACCTATTTCTGTACCCTTATACCGTAGTATCACACAGATGAGTATTGCTAAATTTGTGTTTTATGTAAGTGTTGGCAATCTAAATTCAGTTCCTTATATCTGAGCAACAAGTGCTTGAATCACACCCTGACAAATGATTCCTAAAGATTTATCTATGTGATTAATAAATCTTACGGCATACTGGCCAATTGCATAAGGAAGAAAGTCCTCTAGTATCAAGAATACAGAATGATAGATAGCCCAGTAAAACATGGGAAGAGTGCATGTGCCACTAAGTATCTGGTATTAGAAAATCTGCAAATGTGTCATCAGCCTGTCCTTCCACCAATGGTATCAGCACAGAAAGATGTGATTAATATTCCATGGCTTTAAATGGAATCTCATGTGGTCTTCTGACCACTGCTTATTCTAGACATGGTCTGTAATAAACCCTCCATTGTAAATTACAGCTTACTATTCAGGGTAGCTTTGTGCCCTTTCCTTTGACTCATCTCATCTGTCCCTTCATCTTCTTCCTTGCTCCCACCTCCCCTACTTTCTTTATTCTCTTTTCTTTCCACTGTCTCTCTCCCTCTATCCATATCCCTCTGTTCTGTATCTTCTTCTTGTTGTGTTCATAGGTCATGTTCTTGAAATTTATGTCTGACAGATTTCTCTGCTTTCTGGTCTCTATCACCCCTCCATCATTTTGGTTTCATTTTCAGTACTTGCTCTTGTTTTGTGATTTTCTATTTTTCTTTCTCACGTTAATTGTTCTTTTGAAACCACTTTATGTATTAGTAAACAATGGGCCAGTCTTTATCACACACCACCCTCTCACTTGTGTTCTATGACTGGCAGGATTCAACAGTGTGGGTAAGTTGGGCAATGTTACTAACATTCCACTGAAACATCAAATAAAAGGAAAAGGTTCTCTTTTTCTCTTTTTTGTCCTCTTTCTTTGTGTATGTGTGCATGTGTGTACAAATATATGTATGTAATATGTATATATATTTTTAGTTTTTCTTTTTCCTCTCAGGAAAAGGTTTTAAACTTATGGGAAACAGTACTATAAATTCTCTTGTCATCATAACACACCATTGAGTAGAGATTATCTAATAAATAAAAAATGTATATAACCAGAATAATGAAATTTTGTGAGATTATGAGTGTGAAATTAACCCAAATGGAAAAGACTTGCATACTGATAAAGCCTAGAGGAATAGCCAGCATTAAATTGAAAGTGAGAATTGATCTTATATACACAGAGAGATTGTTAGAGTGCTGAGAGAATAAATATAGAATTGAAGGTGTTAAAACTAAGTAGTTTTTATTTTTCTTATGCATTTAAAAATTTAAAAATCGCAATTTAATCTAATTGAAGTACTGATGTTCTCAGTGATCTATGAGGTCTGAGAAGATAGAAATTTCTGTTTGCTACATTTCAAAAAATATACATGTTTAGTGTTCAATATATTGCAAACCTCATGAGGGACATTTTTACAAATTTTAGGAAAATATTGTTTTATGATACTTTTAGTATTTTAAGTGAGTTGGGAAGCAATATATAGACTTCTCATTTGTTAGTGGTTCTTAGCCAAGGATGTTATTATTTCTATCTTTAAAATGAATGAATGTGCTAATACTTATATTATATAGCAACAATATTCAGACACCTTACTATACATAGCATGCCCTCACAACAAAGCGTGATGTCCATTCTAAATGACAGTGGTGCTGAGGCTGACGCTCCTTTTTATATGCTGTCCTGGTTTCATTTATGCTAGTCTGACATAGCCTGGAAAAAAGTAACTTAGGGCAGAAAAAGTTTATTTGGCTTAATATTGCAGTTTACATATAACCCAATGTTTTCAGAAACTAAAATTCCCCAAAAGTTGGCACTTCAAAAGTCTCAAGAGAAACAAAACAAAACAAAACAAACAAACAGACAAAAAACCAAAAGTAGCAAGTATTTCTAAATGAACAAAGTCCCTAACCATGTGTCCTATAATATAAAAAGTAACTTATTGCTTAAACATTCTTGCTTCAAAACAGACAAACTGGGGCATTTAAATAATCAAACCAAACCAAACAAAACCCAAATGGTAAATTCTGAAGCTCAGTGAGTGATAACTACAACTCCTACTGGGCTCCAAAGGTAGCCCTGACTCTCCAGCTCTGTTACTGGCCATCCACAGTGATCTCACTTTTGCTTAGGCCAGTTCCACTCCATGCCTGAATATCTTCAAGGTAGACATACCATTCTCCTGCCATAACAACTGATACATAGCTTTCATCAGTGGCATCTCATGGTCTTTCTCAGTGAGTCTGACACTGACAAAACACATAGCTATTCCTCACTTCATCAGTATCAGAATGTTCACAACCTCACTTCATCAGTATCAGAATATTGTAATTAAATAAAATTTATTTCTTTCATTTCTTTTATTTTAGGTAATTCTCAGTTGCCTTTCTTGATGTTGCCACCTTTAAGACTCTTGGTCATAAATTTGATGACTCCCCATCCCAATATTGCAAGTGTTCGTATCTTCAAAACTGTTAATGTTTACATCACCCAGTTCTGTTGCACTTTCATATTTTGCCTAAGTTCCTTAGGCCACAGCTGCATCATCTTCTATGTACAGATGTTTCAAGGGAAAAATAAAATTTCTATCAGTGCTCCTGGACTCTTTCACAATCACAGATATTGCTTACATCTCAGCATGATCAGAACACACAGAACCTTAACTAAAACAACACATCAATAATCATCTTGATGGTCTCTGTTCCATTCTGAAATTATGTGAGTCATATCGCGACTGTCCATATTTATCTATTAACATTACAAACTTTCTTTTTTTATGATGCAAATGGATTTAGTTTTGTTTTACTCTTTTATTCCATCAGTTCTGTGGGATTGGCGCACTAAGTTCTTCCAACAATATTTAATGGCTTTTTCAGCTCAAAGTTCTAAATTATTCCACTTTCCCCGATTCTCTCACCAAAACTCATGTTAGGTCTATTAAAGCAGCAACCTCACTTCATCAGTATCAGAATATTGTAATTAAATAAAATTTATTTCTTTCATTTCTTTTATTTTAGGTAATTCTCAGTTGCCTTTCTTGATGTTGCCACCTTTAAGACTCTTGGTCATAAATTTGATAGACTATTCTCAATAGAATATCCATTTTAAGATATACATTGCATATTTGTGTTGGGAACATCTGTCAATCTTTCTAAGTAGATGATGTTGCTGTTTCCTTCTGTGGAACTATATCCTTGATTACTTAATTAAAATGGTATTTTCAGGTTTCGTCAATGCAGTATTACTATTCTTCCTTAATTATAAGTACCTTGCAGGGAGATGTTTAATTTGTATAATTAACCCATGTCTTGTCAAATAGTCAATCATTAATTTTAACATATATTAATGGTACTTTTAGACTAAGATGCTATCTTAAAATTTGGACAGTTGTATTTTTATGTTTCAGCATTTAATCTATGTTTATTGATCATGATTCTGTGCAGAAAAGCTTTACTTATCTTCCATACATCTTCAGTGTTCTTTTATGTTGACATAGGCTCAAGAATTATTCATTTTTGTGGCATGAAGCCTATTACTATTATTTTGATGACTGTCTCACTTCTTTTACTTTGTGATGTATCTGGTCAGAAGGCACTCATGCAAGTTGCTTTTATGATTCACATTTCATGTTTTTGAACACTTCCTTCCTGATAGATGTAATAGGACATCCTTATATCCTGAACTTTGTGTCCAAGTCTTCTAATTTATATTGAGAAAGAAAAGAAATACTAGGGTTTCTTCTTTTGTTTTAAATTAATTTAATTATACATTTGCTTTCAAATTCATAGAACTTATACATTGAAGTTTTGCTCTTAAATAATCATATACATGTTATTTTATTCTTAACTAGCATATATGTAACTGTATTTAGAATGGATGCTACATAAAAATCCTATTCTTCCCTTTATATCCTTTTCTAGTGCTTTAACATGAACCATTGTGTATCACAGAGAATTAACACAATGTATTAACTTTCCTAAGTGAAAAGGGAAAACTCAGTCTTGGTGACCAGGCTGTAAACCTGAGGCTTCTAGAAGAAGCTTTGTGCCCACCAGAGCAGATATTTCAAGGAGAAAGTAAGACAAAAATCTACCAGTCATATATTGAGCAGTCAGAGCTGGCTCTACAATAGAATACTAATAATGGTGTCTTTTTGTGGTATCAGTGCAGAAGATCATTAGTAAGGTAGATAAAAAGTTTATCTTCAAATTTCCTACAGGGATATTTGATAAATTTACTTTTTCTGAGAAAGGACATGTTGCAATCATCTTTGGCTGTGTATGTCATGTAGTTCAATGAATTACTGAGATAAAACAGAAAATTAATGGTACTCAGTGCATGGATATGAGAAGCTGTTGTTCAAAAAATCCTACTTATAAGCAGTGGAGGTAGAATTTAATATAATGTTACAAAGATGTCAAACTATTCTTCTGTTTATTGTCTTAAAATCACTTTAAATGTGAGGACTTATTTTAAGTTTATCAGCCATGTAATTACAGTGGAAAGAACTATGTGACAATGTACTGTGGTGTGGCAGTCTTTCTTGTCAAGTAGCAAAAATACCAAGACACAATATCTGTCTCTTAGACTAGACTTCTGATTTTTTATTATTTTCTTTCCAAATAAGAATTCTGGACAAGGAGGTCAGGCAACATTTTAAAAATATTTTTGTCAGTTCTTTGATGATTTTATACCATGTGTTTTGATCACGTTTAACTCTTTCTATGCCAACACTTCTTAGATAAACATCCTTTTCTGTACAGCTTTTCAGCCCTTTGTTCCTCTTCAAGGGCAATTTGTGATACCCAAATATTCTGATGTGTGCCCTTCTAGTAGAGAGTGGTTGCTTTATCAGGACTATATTCTTACAGAAAACAGATCTTATCACGTTCAGTAGAGAAGAATTGCCAATAGCCCTATTGCTAGGGATAGAACTTCATAATCAGTTTTCATATTTTCCATGCTGGATTTGGTCTGGTTTGAACCTTCACAAGTTTTGTGCATGTTATCCTTACAGCTATAAATTCATATGTGCAGCTAACCTTTGTTCCAGAAGACAATGCTTCTTCATAGTCATCTACTACCTATGGCTGTTCCACTCTTTTTGTACTCTTGGATAGTTAAGCCTTTGTTGAAGGAAAGGTGTGGTATGGTTTATGAGCAGCATCAACACAACTGGTGTAAGTTTTATACTGTTAGGAGTTCTAAGAGGTTAATCTATCAATGATTAATGTCATTTACACTATTTATTCTCTCTCAGGATGTTATCATGACACATTATGGACTAAACTGTGTTCACTAAAAGTCATACATGTACTGCATAATGTAATTGTATCTTATAACAGAGCCTTGAAAGTATGATTCTGTTAAGGAAGCCATTAGTGCATGACTTTGTTAACATATAAATGGTGTCATCATAGTTATATACTGGGGTGTTGAGTACATGATAAGAAATATCAGTGTCTGTATACAAGTGGGAATAAGAACTTAGAGTCCAGAGAAGAAGTTAAAAAAATAACTTATCAACATTTTCGTCCTTAAATTCTAGCTTTGTGAACTTTGAGAAAATAAAATTTTATTTAAACTGCTCAGCGTGTGATTTTTATTGTTATTTTATATAGCAATACTACATAAATCTCAGATGCGCTTCTTTTAAACGCTTTAGTGCTTACCTAAATAAAGTTGAGCTGCTCAGTTTCCTCATCACCCCATCTTTTATTTCTGTGAGTTTTAACTTTTGATGAAAATTATCATATTTCCTGTATTTCCTTGATTTTTCTCAAGTTCTGCATAAACACAAATTCATGTACCTGCAAAACAGGCAGCACCATCTGAGCTCTTGAGTGACTTAGCTATCTGGAAATCGTCTAGGATCAAATTATACTAAAGGCTCATTTTCACAGTTATTTGTGTGTTATTAGGCCACAAAACATTAACAACTTCTAGTTTGGCTGTTAAGCTATCTTTGGTGGTGGGCATAAGAAACGAAAATAGAGTATCAGTGATGAGTGTAATAATAATGTCAGCTTTATTGAATTCGTTAGGTTTCAGGCACTGTGCGTGCTAAGCAGATTGACATATAACTCAGTAGTCCATACATCCAATGAGAGTATTTTTTTTATTAACCTTCTTGGTTCATAGTTAAAGCAAACAAACAACAGCCCCCCCCCAAAAAAAAAACCTATAAGTAGATTGAGCAGTGCTCCTGAGTTTTCATATCTAGTAAGTTATGGTACAGAATTCTGATACCATCTTTGCTTTTGTGTTATTGTTGGTAAAGAAGAAGGAAGAGTTAGTAATTTTTAGTGGTCCAAAAAAGTATATTAGAAAACATTTGCTCTTTGGAATATACAGAAGACTGCCAGTAATCTATGGATATATCAGGAAGCAGGCCCCTCTTGAAAAGAAAAGACCATTTGACAAGATGCTAAAGTGCAATCTTGTGTGGCCAAACACAGGTGTTAGGTAGTGATACATGATTATTGCTAGATGATAATACAGAAGAAACCAAAGATGATAACTGAGGTACTTCCTATTATATTTGAAAATTTATTTTTCATTTTGAGACTATAGAAGTCTTTAGAAGACTGGAAAAATCTCACGGTGTGATTATGACTGGAATATTTTCACTTATTCTGGCTGAGCAGAAAATGGCCTGGAATAAGTGAGATCAATTCCATTTTCACACATTAAAAATCATTTCAGTTCAATGTAGGTAAAGAACCTTATAATATATTCAGCAATATTCCATGAAGACAGTGATTGCAAAAAAAAAAATGAAGGACTGTTACTGAAGTGAGTTTTAAAAATCATATACTGACCTCAAAGATTAGCATAAAGTATCCTACAGTTTCAGAATTTGGTCTATATAATGAAAAGGGAAGCACCACAACTTAATTTCCACACTTCAACTAGCTTCAAAGGCATACTATTCTCCTAAAATTGCAGGAGAATGTTATGTAACTTCTGAAGAAAAAAGCAATTGTCTCGGTTGAATTATAGACTTATTTTTAGTACTTCATATTTCAAGGATCTTCACTGTCCCATTTTGCAACCATTATACAAATCAAAGGGCTTTTTATGTTTTCCTTTAGCTTTGATAATTGGTCCTCTTAATATTCCTCTTTCCCTAGGAGTCCTTGGTAGAATTGGGATGCTCCTTCAAAATTGACATCATTAAAATCTAGTTCCAAGTAATCAATCAGATAATGCAGCTGGAAATAAATGAGTGATCTGATAAAGACAGTCAAGAAAGCTGCTCCCTCTACATTCCTACAGGTGAAAAACTAGAACAAGAATTTTCTCTGTTGTCCACATAAATGACTATCAGAGTATAGTGACTAGAAAGCTGGACATGTGAATCCAGAGTAGAGCTCTTGCTTAACACACATGATGCCTAAAATTTAATCCCTATCACTAACATCATAATCAATAACAGAAAACAACAAAAACAAAGGTATTGTATCAAATAGGAATTTATACAAGAATTTTATCCTTGAGGAATTACTAAAAATTGATATTCTATTCCTTCACCTCGCTCAAAAGGCTTTTATGTCATTCTTTCTGGAAACTTCTCTCATAAAGAAGGTCAACATTAAAATCACACTGCCAAGCTTTATGAAAATCTGGACTTCATAAAAAAGTATATGAAATGGACTCAGTGTCCGAGTTTCCAGGCAGGTTGCTATTATTTACTAACTGGAGATGGTAGGTGGACATTGCAGAAAAATACTATCCAACTTGTCACGGCACGAAAAAGCAAGTATACTAAGATGCCACAGTACTACCAAAGAAAAACAATTCTCATGTACAAAGACAGGTTAAAACTTGGTAGCCTGACAAGGACTAAAATCCAGACTCCTGGAGCTAGAATATCGAGTCGGGTAATAGCACTTTGAAGCTATTTGTCATCACAATTATGAGCCATCTGCAAATGGTTTAGCTTTCATCTGTATATGAAAGATACAAAGATAGTAATACCAGTCTCTACCTCATGCTGTCATACAATGGCTGGATATGAGGAACCTCTCAATGCAGCTGAGTGTACTAAAACTACAGTGGCAAGGCATCTTAGAAGCAGGTGGGAAATCTGAGTATAGATATAGGAGAAGAAGGATGGAGTCAGAAAGAGATGAGCAGCCATTCAAGAGAGCAAGATCTAATGCAACATAGGTAAAGCTACTAGGTATGTGGCAAAATATAGATTAATAGAAATGGGTTAAGAAGCAAGAGCTAGCTAGCAATATGCCTGAGCCATAAACCAAGAAGCACATAATTAATATAAGCTTCTGTGTGCTTCTTTGGTATCTTGAGACTGCTAATTTGGATTTCAGGGCTGGGAAGAACTAAACAGCTGCTGGCAGGTTGAGATCTTTACTACAAGGAACCTCAGAGAGAAAAATCATGTTTATAAGTATTTGATTCAATAACAATATGCAAAAGCAATCAAAGCATCATAGCTGCACACATTGAAGGCCATGAATTTGAGACATTGCTCTGGACAGGAGGCTGGGCAGCAGTGTCAAGTTTCTTTACCTTTTATCTGCTTATGTATTGAAGTGATGATACTGAGGTGGAGAATTTGTACAAGTTGTTTCAGACTGCTAAGATGATCCAATGTGAAAATTCCCATGAAGAAAATAAATATGCAATAATGGAAAAGATGTAAACAAAATTCAGGAGAGACAAATCCTAAGGGAAAATGACTAAAAGAACCATGTGGCATGGATGAAAAAATTAGAAACACATCTCAGATGTGGCTATATGACCTTGAAAACTCTTTTAGGTAGCAGCAGAATAAGAGGTGTACCACACTAAGATAAAAAAAGAAGACAGCGTCTGTAAAGACAAGAAGGCATTACCCAAAAGTGCATAATGGATGTCATAGATATTTTAAAGATTATGTTGATTTTTTTTTTTGGTTTTTAAATCTGTGTCAGAAGTTTTATGCTAAAAGTGAGTGTAGCTTAAAGGAATCCGATAGCTTTTGCTAAATATATTTTTTTATTTTATATATGTAAACCATGCACTTTTATTGTGTCCCCTTCACTATTTTATTCCAACTTTTCCTAGGACCTCTGTGTCATCACTCTCCCAGCTTCACACAATTTATTTATTCATCTGATTTCAGTTAGTGCTACCTGAATGTTAAGAGCTATATGGTCATCCATTATTCATCATCATACACTATCATTAGTTCCTAAACATAAGTGACTTTCTCTCCTCAGTTAGCCATCAGCTGCCAACACTTACTTAGCTAGGGATAGGACCATGGGAATTCCAACCACTCCATGCTGAAATTTTTAACTATGTTGATCTTCAATAAGTCTTGTGCTGGTAACTACCAATGCAATGATTCCACAAGTTCAAAAGCTATGCCTGGATAGCATAAATGTTAGAGACAGGACAGCATTTGTCTGTCTTTAACCTTTGGCTCTTACATTCTTTCTGCCCATTTCTGTGATGTTACATGAACCTTAGGAGGAGTATGACATAGCTATTCTATCTACAGAAGAATATTCCTTGTTGATTATTCTCATTTCAAATAAGGTATTGTTTTTGTTTGAGACTTTTATACTAAATATTATGTGTGATAAAATCCACTTCCCATTTTCTCCTCTTTAACTCCTCATAATCCCCCACCACTTTTCTCTCTGCACTTTATGTACTCATTTATAAACCCCTGGAATCCTCTTAGTGCTGCCTGTATATGCATGAGTATAGGACCATCTACATGAATAAGTGAAATGTCTCAGGAGGACTACATGAAAAAATGTATTACTATATTACAGCCATATTGGAAAGACTTAATTACATTTTAAGTTGTTGAGGAATATATTGAAACTCATCAAGGGGTGTGTGAAATCTGATTCGTGCATGTTACAGAATTTTAGAAA
This sequence comes from Sigmodon hispidus, assembly GCA_004025045.1. Lineage (NCBI taxonomy): Eukaryota > Metazoa > Chordata > Mammalia > Rodentia > Cricetidae > Sigmodon > Sigmodon hispidus. The sequence goes on from PVIH01015150.1 coordinate 28,738, forward strand.
TGGAGGTAAGACTTGGGAAGCCCTGTGAATTCAATCAATGGTATGTAACAATACATTTATATTAGTTAAAACAGCCATTTTTATAATTAATCACAATTCAAAAACATGAAAATAAATCTGGAGATAAATGAGTGAACCACACTTGACAAGTGAGCAGCATTGTTAGAGGCTACAGCAAGCATGGAGAAGTTCCACACTAAACCCTGACTGATGTCATAATGAAAGAAATTAGCACTGCATTTAGAAATTCTGAGATTCTTAAAGTTAAAGGACATGCTAATTTTGAATAGAGAAAGAACTTCAATCTCTTTGCTCAAAATTAAAAAGTATATTTTCTCATAATTTAAGCTCTTTAACTCCTCATTGCTCAATTGTGAGGTTTAAACATGTTTTTCTTTCCACTTTGAGGACTCAGATATTATAAACTGTCTTTTAGACTATGCATATACATTTTGTAGATAGAAATACTAACCATTTTCTTACTATGATAGTGCAATTTTTCTACGTATAACAGCGATTACAGAACATGTGTTAAAGTAGTCATCACATCATGTGAAATTTGTGGTAGGCCAGACAGTAAAAATATTTTTCTATTTAAGTTATTGTTGCACAAATCTTAATAGATCTCATTAAAAATCCAGAGCCAGATATTGGGGCAAATGCTAAAAGATCAGAGAGATATAGGAACAAGCAACAGCTTCTTCTTACCTTGGCAATTTCTCAGCCAAAAGGAGAAGTTCCTATCTCCATGAATGCTCAGAATGGGGAAGTGAAGGCAATCACCAAGTAGGAGGCCTCAAACTTCCTAGTGCTGATGTTAAAGGCATGTATGCTTCCCAAGTACTGGGAGCAGAGGCATGGGATCCCAAGTGGTGGGATTAAGGAGACTGAACTAAGCAATATTGGGTTAGTGGGACGATGGGACTGTCTGCTCCCCGCCCAGGGAGGGGATGGGGAGTTGTGGAGAAGAAAGAATGACCTGATGTGGTGGGAGGGGGAAGGGACCTTGAATAAGGATATACAAGGATAGAAAGTGTGACTTCTTTGAAAAATAAATAAATAAATAAAATTTAAAAAAAAAGAGAACATGGAAAACAAAATAAAAAAAAACAAAAAAAAATTTGAATGTCTATAGGTGTGTGGGTTTATGTCTGGGTCTTCAATTTGATTCCATTTATCAATGTGTCTGTTTTGTGCAAATATCATACTATTTTTGCTACTATAACTTAGTAGTACAATTAAATAGTACATCAGTGATAAAAAGTAAAATAAAATTTAAAAATAAATTAAAAATAATAGTTCTTTAGTGTATGATGATATGTACATTCTGAGATTTATTTTGTGTTTGCTTGGTGAATGACAGACATCTTTTCATGCTTCAGTTTTCATTGACAAATCTTTATTCATAAAGTTTATATTAAAGAAATTCATCAGTGAAAAAATAATGTGTGTTAGCACTGCTTGAATCTGTTTGTCTTTTAGACTAGATTTACCCCATATAGTCCAGGCTGGTCTTGAATTCACAGAGATTCAAATGGATCGCTGCCTTTGCCTCCCTAATAATAAGACTAAAGGTGTGTATCACCACTGCCTCACCTCTGTGGCAGGCTCTGTCCTCTGATTTTCAGGCAATCTTTATTTAGCATGCAATATATTACAACACGTTTAGGTACTTTTCATGTTGCCTATCAAATGCATGGATTTATAGGTCTAAGATTAAAATACCTTGCATAGCATAAGTTCTAACAGCTTGCACTTTAAAAAAAAAAAGATTACATGGCTGAATTCAAGTTACGCTGATTACTTGCTCTGCAAATTCCTAACAATAAGTAAGAAGAGCTATTCACTCACCATTCACTTTGCAAGCTCTTACAGTAAGTAGGAAAAAGAATTCTTTTGGTTACTCTAATCCTCATGTTAGAATATTTGCCAAAAATAAATATAATAAGTGAAAAAATATATAAGAATTGAAGTACTTTTGACAATATTCTAATTATAGTTTGCAATTGAACATGTTTGTTCAGAGAAAATAAAATTGAATGACTAAGATTGTGGTGTTATAATAGAGGCGCACTAGTCCCCTAATCAGTTAAAATGAAATTTCCTTGTGTTCACATAACAGTTTCAATAATTGGTCCATGGAGATAGAATCAAAAATGTGTCCAGACTAACCTGGATAGAAACTTGTGCTATCTCTACCCTGCATGTGTTTTGCAACCTCTGAAGGTTTGTCAAAAGCTTTAGTAATGGTATTGTCAGAATAATTAGTAACTATGTGAAGATTTTTTTCAGTTATGAAACAGCTCTTACTCCTGAAACATTTCTCCAGGGATCTACCCAATGTTGTTTATGTGACTTTTCTTTTATTAATTCTTAAGTCTGCATGTTGCTATGTCTTGATCTGCAGAATAGAGAATTAAAGAATGAAAAAGTTAAATTTTCAGCATGGAAGCAAAGAAAAAATAGTTTGATGTGGTAAAGACTAAGTTGTATTACTCATAGTTCTATAACCTAATCAAAGTTCTCAAATATTTCTCAATTTCAGATTCTTAAACTGTCAATAAAGAAATGTTCATCTAAAGTTACCTGGTAGATATAAGAAAAAAAAAACACATTTATAGTCCATTTAAGGTGCTTAGCCAAGGTCCTACATCACAGTATGTTACCTTTAACATGTATGGTAATATTCTCTTGTACTAGGTTAACACTGATGAGAATAATTAAATATAAATGTGAGTATATAATCCCACAAACATCACATTTTTCAGGCATTGTTCATTTACTTGTTTATTCCTCTTATATTTATCAGAACATTTCTATGTGACAGACCAAAGTTTATACACTGGAAAAAGAGTTAGAAAAAAAATACTTCTCATTTTAATATTTTCCACTGTAGTGCAGAAAACCATTAGGTATCAAGCTTATTAATACCAACAGTAGATACTAGTGAGTTACTTACCTGTTTCATACGTGTGTGTGTGTGTGTGTGTGTGTGTGTGTGTGTGTGTGTGTGTATGATTAATTCCTTATTTCTTAAACTTTGGAATAACCTTATAAATTATAAAAATAGTTTGTGTTTGGTGTACAAATATAGTCAGTATATATGTATTCATATTTTTGTAAATGTGCATGCATGAGTATACATATGCACACATAAATGTGGAGGCCAGAGGCTGCTGTCAGGTGCTTTTCTTGGTTTCTCTTCACCTGATATACTAAAATATACTTTCTTATTTTAACTCAGGGCTCACTGATTTGACTAGCTTAGTTAACAAGCACACCCCAGAAATCTTGTCCTTACCTCTCAAAGGCTAGGATTATAGGCAGTCTACCATATCAGCCTAGCATTTGTGTGGACGGCTATCTAACTTCAGGTCTTTATGCTGCCATGGCTAATAATGGGAGCAATCTCCCTAAAAGAGGTACTGTTGCTTTTATCCAATTTACTTTGTAGGAAACTGATGCAAAAATATAGCAAATGAAATGTACACATTAGTAGCATAGCTGAGTTTCAAATATAGACAGATTGTTCAAAACTGCCTGTTGCTTCTGTTTCTTTAAACATTGGGTGTTTGGCTGCACAGAGAGAAAGAAAAGTAGACAGCTGTCAATCAAGCATGGTAAGCAATTGGATGCTATTCAAATTTAATGGGAAGCTATTAGGAGGCTTTAAACAAGAGAGTAATGGAAATATCATTATGCCTCTCAAATTCAATCTAACTTGTGAAATGGGGAAAAACCTTAGGACAGCTGAGTATTGATGAGTATAGGTTAGGATGCAATTTTTGAACATCTTACAGGAAAAATCATGACTGGACAAACTATGCTGTTAGAGAGTTACAGCAAGTTGATGTGGAAATCATTGGATGTTTAGGATACAGGACTTAGGGAGATTGAATAGAAAAAGTGAGAAAGCTTGCATCTTGTTTTAAAATTTGTAAGTTTAGTATACATATATTAAACCACCACTATAGATAAATTTTAAATTTCATAAAAGTTAAAAGTCAATAGATGGTAAAATATTTTGCATTTTTTTGTCTTTTTCAGAAGCTATTATCAATAGGAAATTTAAGTGAAACAAAGAAAAACTTTTTTATTTTATTTTGGTTATAAGTTATATCATTTCCCCCTTTGTTTAAACTTAGAATATGAGAAAATAAACCTTCCAGTAGTTGAATCTGAAGATGTTTATTTCAAAACAGTCTGAAATATCTAAACCTTATGGCTGAATTCTGGATCTAGCCAGTTTTGGGACATGCACTCAATAGATGCCATAGATGAATGAAACAGAAAATTTCTTTTATTTTTACATCTTTTTTGATGACTATAGGTTATAAAGCTGTAAATGCAAATTAGTTTGATGTTTCACTAATTCTTACAAGCAGACTATGAAACCAGTACAATAGGAATAATGAGAAAAGGGGGCGGAACTATGACATCTTAATACTGTAACTTCTTGGACTTCAATTCAGTTAGCAATGAAGCATATGGGTGTATGAAAAATAACTGAAGCAGATGTATCATGAAACATATTGTAATTAAAATAGAAAAAGTATTTTTCAAAAACCATAGTAAATTAAAATTTTAAAAAGTCCTAAATAGCAATATAGAGAGTAAGTGTTCTTTATGTGAAAATATGAGGACTTGTATTTGAGATTAGCACACATACAGAAAACCAAGTATGGATGCCTATGCACTGTAGATTGTTTAAAATACTGGTAGTACTGTTTAGAATGGGGACAGGAGGATCACTAGGGCCATCATAGCTCCAGTTTCAGTGTCAGATTTTTACTCAACAGAATAGTATGTAAGATATTTAATAGATTTTAAAATTATCATACGCAGAGCATGTGAACCAGGAGAAATGTCAATGCATTTTAGAAATAGGAAAAATAGTTCATAAAGAGAGTACATTACTCTGATTCCTTTGACAACAAGATTCATTTTTATTCATTGCTGTACTTCAAACACAAGTACGATGTTTATGAGCAAGTTAGTGATTGCATTAGATGGCATTATGTATACTTTTGTTGACAGGATCCTCTCCTCTCACCCTTCTGAAAGGCTCTGAGGTAGGTTTCCTTTTTATTTCCATTTTACACATCAGGAAATTTAAAAATGCTTAGAATTGCAGCCATTCTAGTACAGTTTTGCATCTAGTTTTTTGTATATAAATGCTTAATTAGGAGCTCATGATGAAGTGACTTATTCCAATAAAATGAATATAATTCCACATAATTAAAGTTTTGTAATTATCGTAAGATTATTTTGTTGTTAAGACAACCAACTTCACTAACTTCTGTGGAGGTACTAGGCCTGTCCAGATATCAAGCTTAAGTCAGCCAATAAGTGACAAGCTTCAGGAGCATGCTTGCACTCTTATATCTCCCATTTGGGCTCTTATTAGGATGGAGGTTTGTTAGAAGAATGAAGACTTAAGTATACATGCACAATTAATTTTAAATTAAGTAAAAGCAATACTAATAAATAAAATTCTGTTATTTGTGAGGGAATAATAAATCTGTGTTGATTAAATAAATGAACTCAGAGGTGTGGAGTTTCAGTATATTGTTTATTATTGTTAATTATTATTATTATTATTATTATTATTATGAACAAAGAAGTCACACTTTCTATCCTGTATATCCTTGCTCAAGGTTTTGCCCCTCCCAACACATGAGGTATTCTCTCTTCTCCACAACTCCCCCACCTTCCGGGGAGGCGGCAGGTGGTCCCAAGGTTCTACTGTCCCAGTATTGCTTAGTTCAGTCTCCACTCCTGTCAGATCCAGTTTTCTCCCCACAACCTCATTGTTTTTATGAAATTATTTTAAAATAAATTAATATGTTACAAGAATATAAACAGCCACAATTAAAAATGAACCACAACACCAATATTATCTAGTTTAGTCTGAAAGTATTTCCTTAATGATCTCTGGTTGTGAAACAACCTTTAATAAATATCTTTTCATTTATTTTCCTAGTACCAAAAAGGCTCAGTTTAGAAACAACTAATTTTATTAATTAAATGATACAATGCAAGTAAGCAAACTGTTGAAATAATAAATAACAGAGTTGATAATCATTAACTAGTCCATAATTTTAAGTGTTTTGCACATATAGGATGCAACCTTAAATAAGTAAGTATATAATAAATAAAATAAAAGGGGTGTAATTTTTAGATTAGAAGATATTTTAAATAGCATTATCAGAGCAAGCATAAGTTCATTAATTTCTTCAGTATTCTTCGCTGAAAAATTCACTAGGCATCTAAGATTAAATTTAGGTTTTGATATAATTGTTTTATTATATAGACAAGGCTGACTTTGAACTCATAATTGTTGTAGAAGGTTTCTGACCCTGTATGGGCCAGAAGTTTGGACCCACCTGTGGCTGCTCTTCACCTCAAAAATGACTCAGATGGTTATATTAATTTCATACTGTTTAGCCTATTTCTCAGGCACATTGTTAGGTAACTCTTTTGCTTTAATTCATCCCCTTTTCATTAATTTGTTCTGTCACATGGCCCCATGGCCCCTAGCTCACTTGTAGTCCTGCATGGTTCTTCTTTGGTGGCTGGATGAAGTCTCTATGACTCAGCACTCCTCCTACCTAAATTTTAATTTCCCTGCCTACTTTTTCTACAGTGCCCAATATAGGCCAAAACAGTTATTTTATTTACAGCATTCAAACATTCCCAACCCACATAATTATGTTGAATTTGCCTCTAAAGTTCTGAAGTAACCATTGTGTGTCACTATGGTTATATGAATATTCACTATTTTATCTCACTATCATCTTTTTTAAGACTTTATGCATTCATAAAAGTTTCTACAAAAATTTCTAGGAGAGATCTTGCAAGTCCTTAGCATGTGTGTCCTTCAAAAATATCCTTTCTAGGATGCATGGCACAAATGAAAGAGCTAGTATCCTGCTTCTAGACCTGTAAAATTAGTATTTTAGTGGTATATATCTCACCAGGAAGGACTCATGTCCAGGAGAGAAGATCTAATGACATAAGGAATCTTCAAATGATGATCAATGTTAATTGTTTAGATAAAGCCTTGCTTCATGCTACATATTTCTCCACTATGAGGTGTGGTGAGTAAAATATGAACCATCGTGGTATGTTTACTGATTACATAATTAATACAGGGTTTATTCTCCAGATTTAAAAGTGTAATACAACTACTCCACATTGTTGAGCTTTTTGGCTTAAAGAACAGTAGAGCCCTGGTCAGCCCCAAGTCCTACCTTCCTTTATGTAAACCTCCTATCTTGTTGTGTATCTTCTTACTATTACTACCTTTTAAGATGTATTATTGTGTGTGTATGAATGTTTGCCTGAGTAGATGCATATGTACTGTGTGTGTACAGTGTCCATAGAAGCCAGAAGAAGGTGTCTGATTTCTTGGAACTGGAGTTGCAGATGTGTTATAAGCAACCATTTCTGTGCTGGGACCTGACCTTGACTCCTTTCCAGAAGTAATTGCTATCATTAACTGCTGAACACTCTTAGTTTAACCCTGACATTGTTTTTTTTTTAAACAGAAAAACCTTTCTTGTAGTACATTTGTCCTACTAATTAGAATAAATCCCCTTTCAAGTTCATCTGTGAGAGACAATATTTTGAGTGAATTATGAGTGGATGATTCAACAAGTTGCTAATTTAAGGAAATAAAAGCTAGGTTATTTTAGGTATATAGAAACACATCACTTTAAAATAACTTGGTACTCATAAAGTTATAATTATTTTCATTATTATCATACTTTATTAGTATCTAATTGTTCTTATATTACCCTTTGTCAAGAAGAAGAAAATGAAGCATAAGAATATTGAAGGACTTCTTAAACCTTGCATGGCAAGTCAAGAAATTGTTAAGGTAGGATCAAATCCAGTTTTGCCCAGAACCTCGATATGTACATATTAGAAAAAAATGAGCTTTTTGACATTAAAAAAAAATCTTACTTATTTAAAAATATAAACTTCAAAGTGTCCTCTGAGATTCATGCAATTGTAATCTCCAGAAAATCAAAATCAAAGAGCAGATCACGTACTTACAACATATAATAGGACAGGGGAAGAAGCACAGTGAGAAAAAACTGGACTAAACTGAGACTGAAAACCAGCCTGGCAAATTCCAAACTCTGAATCACTATGTGAGAGCCACGGTAACACTATGGTGGGCTTTTTCTGGTCCCATCCTCTGCTAGGTAAGAGTTTCAGCTAGATTTCAGTTGCTGTTTAGGTCTCAGGTCCTTTCAGTTTTGGCTTCTGGAAAAGTAGCTGAGAAATATATTGCATAACCAGGCATGATTCACTACTTAATCCCACCAACTTTGGCCAATCATGTTTAGGATGACCTAATTGTCTGCTAGCTTTCTATAAAAGCTTCTCTGTGGGTCATCAATATTTTGTTATGTTGGTGACACCTGCGTGCAGAAATGTTTTCTTTATTTTTTTTTCTTTTTTCTTTTTTTATGAAAAAAGTTTCATTGTTTTAACCATGTATCCCCTTGTTCAAACACTACCCTTCCCACCCCTCCCACCACTCCCAGTCACAATCTCTATTCTCCAGCAAGGGCAGGAGGTCCCAAGGCAGCTTAGTTCAGCATCCAATCCGGGGAAATATGCTTTTTTCATTCCAACATCAAGACTGTCAGGTGTTCCTCTGAAGGGAATGGGCTTGAAGTTACTTCAGATCCCAAGCTATTCAGTGGTTGTGGGTTGCAGCTAGTGTATGCTTTGCTTTTTGTTTAAAGTCCACAAATGTGTGAGTACCTCCCCTGCTTTTCTTTCTGGGATTGTGATACCTTGCTCAGGAGGCTTTTCTTCTAATCCATCCATTTGCCTGTAAATTTTAGGATAACATTTTTTCTTACTGTTGAGTAGTACTCCATTGTATAAATGTACGACAGCTTGTTAATTCATTCCTCAGTTGAGGGGCATCTAGGTTGTTTCTAGTTTCTTGCTATTAAGAATAATGCTGCTATGAACATAGTTGAGCTAATGCCTTTGGAGTGGGAATGTGCATCTTTAGGGTATATGCTCAGAAGAGGTATTGCTGGATCCTTGGGGAGATTGATTCCCAGTTTTCTGAGAAACAGAAATACTGCATTCCAGAGTGGCTGAACAAGCTTACACTCCCACCAACAACAGAGGAGTGTTCCCCTTGCTCTGAATCCTCTCCAGCATAGACTGCCATCTGTATTTTTAATCTTAACAAATCTGACAGGTGTAAGCTGGTGTCTCAAAGTTGTTTTGATTTGCATTTCTCTGATGGCTAAAGATGTTGAACATTTTATTCAAGTGCCTTTCAGACCTTTGTAATTCTTTTGCTGAGAATTCCCTTTTTAGTTCTGAACCACATTTTTTAATTGAGTTATTAAGGGTTTGGGGCTCCAGTTCTTGAGTTTTCTATATATGTTAGAGATCAATCCTCTGTCTCCTGTAGGGTTGTTAAAAATCTTTTCCCATTCTGTAGGCTATTGATTTGTCTTATTGACTGTGTTCTTGGCTTTAGAAGCTTCTCAGTTTCAGGAGGTCCTGCTTATTGATTGTTGTTCTTAGAGTCTGTGCTATTGGTGTTAAATTTAAAAGTGGTCACCAGTGCCAATGTATTGGAGGGTATTTCCCACTTTCTTTTCTATCAAGCTCAGTGTGGCTGTGTTTATGTTGAGATCTTCCATCCACTTGGATTCAATTTTTGTGCAGGGTGATAGGTTTAGATCTATTTTCATTTTTCTTCACACTACCATCCAGCTATGCTAACACTATTTGTTGAAGGTATTATTTTTCTTCCATTGAATATTTTGGGCCTCTTTGTCAAAACTCAAGTGTTCATAGGTGTGTGAGTTAATATCTGGGTCTTTAATTAGATTCCATTGATCCACAAGTTAGGTTTTATGCCAGTAACAAGTTGTTTTTATTACTGTGGCTCTATAGAATAATTTGAAGTCAGTGATGGTGATGCCTCCTGAGTTTCTTTTGTTCAGCAAAATTGTTTTGGCAATCCTGGCTTTCCTGTTATACCAAATGAAGTTGAGTATTGTTCTTTCAAAGGCCGTAATATATTGTGTTGGGATTTTGATGGGAATTGCATTGAATATGTAGATTGCTTTTGGTAAGATTGCCATTTTCACTCTGTTGATCCTAACTATCCAGGAAGATGGGAGATCTTTTCATTTTCTGATATCCTCTTTAATTTCTTTCTTCTGAGATTTAAAATTTTTGTCAAGCAGATCTGATACTTCATTGGTTATAGTTACAGCAAGATATTTAATGCTATTTCCAGCTATTAGAAAAGGTGATATTTTCTATATTTCTTTTTCAGCCCTTTTATATTTAGTGTATCAGAGGGCTACTGATTTCTTTGAGTTAATCTTGTATCCTGATACATTGCTGAACATGTTGATCAGCTGTAGAGTTCACTGGTAGAATTTTGTGGGTTACTTATGTATACAATCATGTCATCTGCAAAAAGAGATAGTTTGACTTTTTCTTTTTAAATGTGTATCCCTTTAATCTCGGTTTATTCTCTTATTGCTTCAGCTAACACTTTGAGAACTATGTTCAGTAGATAAGGGGAGAAGGGACATCCTTGTCTAGTTCCTGATTTTAGTGGGATTGCTTTGAGATTTTCTCCATTAAGTTTGATGTTGGCTGTTGTCTTTTTGTAAATTGCCTTTATTATACATAGGTATTTTCCCCCTATTCCTGGTCTTTCCAGGAGTTTTATCATAAAGGCCTGTTGGATTTTGTCAATGACTTTTTCAGGATCTAAGGAAATGATCATGTGGTTTTGTTCTTTCAATTTGTTTATATGATAGATGACATTTATAGTTTTACATATGTTGGACCATCCCTGCATTTCTGGGCTGAAAACTACATGATCATGGTGAATAACATTTTTTATATGTTGTTGAATTTGGTTTGCCAGAATTTTGTTGAGAATTTCTGCATCAATGTTCATGAGGAAAATTGTTCTGTAATTCTCTTTGTTGTGTCTTTGAGTAGCTTGTGTATCAGGGTTATAGTGACCTGATAAAAAGAGTTTGGCAATATTCGTTTGATTTCTACTGTAGTACGGTTTGATATTAGCTCTTCTTTGAATGTCTGGTAGAACTCTACACAGATATCATCTGGGCTTAGAGTTTTTTAATTTGGGAGACTTATAATTACAGCTTCAATTTCCCTTGGTGTTATAGGATTGTTTTAGGTCTTTAATCTGATTTTGATTTAATTTTGGTAAATTATCATAGTATTGACTTGTTGTAAGATATGTTTTAAATGATGTTTATTTTGTGAGGATTGTTTATAAAACAGAGAAGGTTTTAAGAAAAGGTGAAGGGGTAAGGTTGTAGCGTGCTGGAGCGATTTTAAACGAAAGCTCCTCTCCCACAAGTCACACTTCTGAAACCCACACCACCAGACTGGAACTGGGACCAGTCTGGAAACTGCGTCACCAGTTTGGAAACTTCGTCACCAGTTCGGAACCCTCGCGAGGGGTCCCAGCCCAGCGCGAGAGAATGCAGGCTTACAACAGTAAATGGTACCTGTCCAGAAAGCTGTCCATTTCTTCTATGTTCTGCATTTTTTTTGGAGTATAGATTTTTGAAGTATGACCTGATAATTCTTTGGATTTCCTGGGGGTGTCTGTTGTTATGTCTCCCTTTTCATTTCTGATTTTTTTTGGATTTGGATACTCTCTTTTTGCTTTTTGATTAGTTTGGATAAGGGTTTATCTATCTTGTTGACTTTCTCAAAGAACTAACTTTGATTCATTGATTCTTTTGTATTGTTCTTTTTGTTTCAATTGTGTTGATTTCAGCTCTATATTTTATTATTTCCTGCCTTCTATTTCTTCTAGATGAGTTTACTTCTAATTGTTCTAGGACTCCCAGCTGTACTGATAGTTCTCTAGTATGGGATTTCTCTAAGTTTTTCATAGTGGCATCTAGTGCTATGAATTTTCCTATTAAGATTGTTTTTCTTTTTTTTTTAAGTACAGTTCCCCCTGCCTCCTCTTTTCATTCACTCCTGAAATTCCCTCTCCACTTCTCAGATAAAGTAAGGCTTCCCATGGAGAATAAACAAAGTCTGTCATGTCTAGTTGAGGGAGGACCAAGCCCTTCCTCTTGTATCAAAATTTTGATATTCTATGGAATGTAGTAATTAGTTTCTGGCCCAGCCTTTCTGGCCTAGCCCTGAGGTTCAGACCCATTTGCAACCCTGCTGCTTAGAGCCAAATCAGTTGTAAAAAGGCTTATGTTAATTACATGCTGCTTGGATTATGTCTCAGACATATCTTGGTCTATGCATCAGGCATATTGCTAGCTAGTTCTTGCATCCTAAGTCAACCCATTATTGTTTTTTTGTTTAGCCATGTGGCTTGGTAACTTTTCTCAGAGCAGCATTCTGTTCTTCTCTCCTTACATCTACTGGCATCTCTGTCTGACTTCACCCTACTTCCCCTTTAACAACGCTGTTTTCCCACCTATTTCAAGGATGCCTTGCTATAGACCAAAACACTTCCTTTATTATCCAATGATAATTTACAGCATGCAGAATGACATCCCACAATAAAGACTTTTGAAGCTGGCCTGAATGCATTTTGCATTACAGTATTGTTACAAGGTTATGAGAGTCAGAAAGTGGAATGTTGTAATTTTGATGAAACTGGCCCCAAAACACGTATAGAAAATTATTAGAAGATGTGATTTATTTGACATACGTATGGATTTGTAGAAAATGTGTCACTGTGTGGGTAGGCTTTGAGGGTTTATAAGCTCAAGCTTCTCACAATGTGGACATATACTCTTCCTGTTGCCTGCTGATCAAAATGTAAATTTCTGCCCTGCATGCTACCTTGTCCTCAATGATGAAAATGTGCAAATCACAATTAAATGTTTTTCTTTATAACAATTGCCTTGATTGATAGCCCCACCTATGACTTTTAGCAGTATTGAATATGCAGCCTGAACTGGCCATCTTCTGAAACCAGACTTTGCCTAGCCCAATTGTCATCAGAGTGGATTCATCTAGCAACTGATGGAAGCAGATCCAGACTCACAGCCAAACATTAGACAGATTTTGGGGAATCATGCAGAAGTTGTAAGAAAAGATTGTAGGATCTAGAAAGATAAAGGACACCACAAGAAAAATCACCTGACCTGGGGTCATAGGGGTTCACAGAGGCTGACCTGAAAACCAGGGAGTCTGCAAGAGATTGACCTAGGCACTCTGCATATATGTTACAGTTTTGTACCTTGTACTTCTTGTGGGAATCAATAGTGGGAGCATGAAATGGTTTTGAGAATTTTCTTCTTTTTTCATGAGTAAAATATTATTTATTAGTGACAGTTTCAAACTTGCAAAATAGTTATGGCCTTTTCCAATTGGTATCCAATGCCATTGTTAATTCTCTATCATGATAGTGGAATCACAGTCTGTATATGTGCAGTTCTTTTTTTTTTTCTCTTTTTTTGTTATTAATAAAGTCTCATTTTTTATCCATGTATCCCCTTGTTCAAATGCCCTTCCCCTCCTGCCCCTACAAGTCACTCTTCTCCCCATCTCCTTATCTCCTCCCCAGCAAGGACAGGAGGTCCCAAGGTCCCAAGGTGGCTTAGTTCAGCATCCACTCCAGGAAAATCCACTTTCCTCATCCCCACATCAAGACTGACTCAAGTGTTCCTCTGGAGTATGGGCTCCAAAGTGCCAGTTCAAGGTGCTTCAGATCCCAAGCTGTTCAGTGTTTGTGGTTTGAAGCTTGGACATGTTTTGCTTTTTGTTTAATGCTTGTTGTGAATACAACCCCTGCTTATTGTTCTGGGATTGTGAATATACCCACTCAGGAGTATATTCTCCATATCCATCCATTTGCCTGAAAATTATAGAATATCATTTCTAATTACTGCTGAGTAGTACTTCATTGTGTAGATGTACCACAGCTTGTTAATCCATTCTTCAGTTGAGGGGCATCTAGGTTGTTTCTAGGTCCTTTTTTGTCCTCTTTCTTCTTTTAATTATAAATAAAGTCACATTTTCTATCCGTGTATATCCTTATTCAAAGTCCCTTACCCCTCCCACCCCTCCAGTCACTTTCTCTTCTCCACATTTCCTCATCTTTTCCTCAGCACGGGCAGGAGGTTCCAAGGACCCAATATTGTTCAGTTCAGCATCCACTCCTGGCAGATCCAGTTTTATAACCACAAAATCAAGACTGAGTCAGGTGTTTCTCTAGAGGGAGTGGGATCCAAGGTGCTACACCCAGGTGTTTCCAATCCAAAGCTGTTCAGGGGTTGTGGTTTGCAGCTTGTACATGTTTTGCTTTTTTTGTTTAGAGTTCACTAATGAGTGAGTACATCCCCTGCTTATCTTTCTGGGTTTGAGATACCTCACTCAGCCTAGACTGTGGGATCCTACTCCTTGTACTGAGTCAACTTTATTAGCCTTAATACATGGGGCAGTGCTTAGTTTTACTGAAAATTGATAAGTCATGTTTTGTTAATATGCATGGGAGACTTGCTCTTTTCTGAACAGAAATGGAGGGTGAGTGATACTGGGGTATGTGAACAGAAAGAAGGTAGGACAGAGGGACTGACAAGAGGGGAGGGGAGGAAAACTGTAGCCAAGATATAAAAATAAATGAATTAAAATTAAAATATGTCCTAAATACAAGCTATACATATAATTAATATCATATATAATAATATTATAAAAATTCAAATAGTAATTTTTAAATATATGTATCTTTTGCCCTTGGACTGTCTTGTTTTCTTCCTTGAACCTCAAACACCAATCACTCTTGGCTTTCTGTTTTTATACATTTCTTTTCAGGCATGTATCAAAGGTGGCCTTTCCTTTCTCCACCTAACAACTTTTTTATATATAAATAAAACCACTGTTGCAGTTTTGGGGACTTTTATATAGGATTACTGGAGAGGTATCCTGATTACCACACCCAATACCCAAATTCAGTTGAAAAAAACAAACAAACCAGATAGGTCATTGCCCCATCTCCCTCATGACAGTTAGGCCTACCACTTCAGAGAGGCTGAAGTTGATAACAGGAGATCAAAGCTGGTCAGGTAGTTTAAAGTTACAAAAAAAAAGTGATCAGTTTCCTTTTGGTTGAAAGCCAAAAACATCATTGGTTCTTTTGGCAGTATCATCCTTGCATTGGGAAGAGATACCAGACATGTCTGGGGGCTGTTATCTTTTGTTAACTCCTAAATGACTTTAGGGAGGTCTCTTCAGAGAGAGTGATGTTAGCAAAACAATAAATGCCTGTTAGGGGAAAACTCCTGGTCAAGAGAAGTTCCTGGCCTTGGTGGAGACCTACCATTCCAATTGGCTAGAAGCAATAACCTTGCTAAGGCCCACATTTAGAAAAGTTGCCTCACTTTACATCATGCAAAAGAGTTGGGCAGAATAATTAATCAATCAAAGTATTTTTTTTTTCAGAATTCTGACCCCTAGGGCAGCAGTTTTTCAGTTCACAGCCTTGTGGCTTCCTAAGCCTGTCCACTCTTCTGAGTTATCCAGGAAGATGTAACTCCACTTTTTCTTCTTCCTACCTTTTTTCTAATTATGATTTCTCTTACACTGTATGTTTCCCCAACATGTTGGCTCACTCTCTCTATAAAATGTCTGCCCAACCACCATGTGTCTGAACTTCATGCCAGACCAAATATCATACCCTTTCCCTTTAATCCTTTATTCTCTTCCTCTGGATAATTGCCAAGATTCTATATCTTGCCTAACCTGGGAATTTTACTTTAAACACTAATAAAACTGTTCTTGAGCTTAAAAATTAAAATAAAATACAAATGTAATTTGTTATATATATGAGAGTGTATTCTAATTATAAATTTGCATATAAAATGTTCATGCTTCACATTCAAGATAATGCATTAACATGTCATTAGTATTGACAAGAAATGGCTCACCATATTTGCCCCATAGGCTTTCATTGAAGTATAGAGTTGATTGTGTTTTAAAGTTTGTCAGCTGTTGACTATTACTCGCTAGCAGCAATGGGACAATCAATGAGTAGGATAGAAATTTGGAGTGGGATATGCTTTTCTGATGGCTCTATTACTCCCTAGATGGGTGAACTTTATTAAGTCATAGAACATAAAGTACCCCAATGTTTTCTCTAGTAAGATGGAAATCCTTTCTTTTTCACTGCTGGGCAATGGAATTCAACTACAGTACTAAGGAAAATAAATTAAATATTGCTTAGAGTTCTCATGGGAAGCAATTTCATAAGCAAGACACATAATTTAGCAAAATTAATTTGTTTATAAAGAAGAATACAAGTAGGACAGTGTTAATAAACTGGCTCCCTGGAAGGAGAATAAGTGCTTACTTGGTAGTGTTTGCTGATTCCAGTGATGTAAATACTCCCTTGTATCCAATTTCAATTTATCAGCCATCCCCATCGAGTGTCCAAATCATGGCAATCTTTTCTTTTCAGCCAATAGAAGCTCATTTCAACCCCCAATGAGTGTTCAATGGAGCATCTTCCTTTCAAGTAACTCCCACGATCAAAAATATTGAGGAAACAAATGTAAATTACATACTAAAATTTTATATTTGCAGGATGAATTTCTTATAAGCACAACTGCCTTTTTAGTCTACATTTGTATTGAAGGTGATATTTATTCTGCTTAATGGATTTATAAACTATGCAGGACATGAAAATACTGCATTGTATTAGGATTCTTTCATAGAGTCACCGTTTGATACACAATATCACAATGCTATTGTAACTTAGGAATCACATGATGAATAGAGTAGAACAGAATACCAATGTGCTTTTAAAAGTCCTGGGAGCAATAATAATACACATGCTGTGATCAATACACAGACTAAAACAGTCAATCTATAGGACATTAATTTTCTAGTTGCATTCATGGTCTTCTCTTGAGACTAAATAAAATCAACATTATTTTGAAACATCTTAATAAACATTTCATTTATCTTTGGCATCTAAGTTTGTGGCTTTTCTTTTTCTTTTTTTAATATCCCTTTCAAATCAATTATAATGCCATTCTTCGCATTTTCTTCCACCTTTTATTGAGACACTTGAGTTTCTGTTTTACTCTTTTACATTAAATCTTTACTATTCTTTCTTTCAAGTCATCTTTCTCCTGTTAATGCGATTTTTGCAACAAAGGCAGTTTGTGATTTTGGTATTGGGTCTGTGACAGTCCAAGGACAGATATTATCACTTCAGTCTTATGAATACTAATAAATTAATACAGTCATATAAATGCCACTTAACTACAAATATAAATGTGTTCACCATGCCAAAAATGTTTTTCTTGTATTATTTTGATTATGTCTATACTATAAAACAATTATCATGACTTAATTCAAAGATCACTTCAGTATATTTTAAAATTTATTACATGTTTACTTATGTCTATACTTATCCATGATGTGATCAGAGAACAATGTGACAAGATGTAGTATTTTTGTTCAACTAGGTGGATGGCAGTGATTGAACTGAAGTCATAAGGTTTGTCAGCAGGTCCTTTACACTCTGAACCATGTTATTGGCTTATTCTTTTCTTTAGTACTACTTGTAATCATCCACAGTATGTTTGGAATCTCACAGTGTACATTTATTTTGTGCCTGTTTTTCAAACTAATACACTATTGATATCCTTCATTGATTTTAACATTTTATTCTCCTAATTAGTAAAACATCATTTAGTGACCATAGTACACTGTTGATAGATTCTATAAATGGAATTTTGGGTTGTTTCTGATTTCAGCTCTGATGTTCATAAGTAGTACTGTCATTAACACTTGGATTTAAATGTCATGTACTATATATTCACATGCTTTAAAGGTAGGATTATAAGCTTGGAAAATCTTGCTAGATCCTAGGTTACATATATAGATAATATTTACTATGATAAACACCCAGACATATTCTAAAGTGATATAACATTTTCTTATTTATTGGCTACATTTGAGAGTTCCAATTACTCCATCTATGTCCATATCATCATTAATACTTCTGGCTTTCAAAACTTCACAATTTCAATAAACATATTCTTGCTTGTTATTTCAATTTTAAGTGCCCATTTATTGAAATCCAAATAGTCAGACACATTTTAATATGCTTTTTATATTTTCATATGTAATATTTTGTCAGTGAAATTATGCCTTTGGGAAAGAGATAACAATGAGCTGTTCTTGTTTTTGCTTCAGGGTTATACAAGCTATTAGCAAAGATATATGGACCATTTGATCACTTTGCAGAAAAGCTCATTGATGTATTTCATAGTATCATTTAACTCACTCTGGGTAATTGTCAAGCAGAAAAGATAATGAAACTATTGTAAACATAAAGTTTTAAAGATTTAATTTTGATGTTTTATCACTCAAATTTAGTAAGAAGTTTCTGACCCTGTTTAGCCCAGATATCCAGACCAACAGTCCCAAATAATTATATGAAGTCTTATATTAATTACAGAATATTTGTCCTATAGCTCAGGCATATCTTATGTTCTTAAGTTCTTATGACTTAACCCATTTTATTCATCTATGTCTTGCCATGTGATTTTTTTGGCTTCTATGTACTCCATTACATCCTGCTTCTTAAGTGGGTTACTAGCATTTCTGAGTGACTCCACCCTCCTTCCCCTTAGTCTATGCTTGGATTTCCTGCCTGCCATAAGTCAAACAGTTCTTTATTGTCCAATGGAATTTCAAAGAATACAGAAAGACATCTCACATCACTAATGATTAAGAATAAATTAGGATATACCTTCAATGTAGGCATGAACTTATTATTTCCTGAACCACATGGAGGGGGATGTATGTATTTTGGACTTAATGCATATTGTTGTCATAAGCAAGACTGTGCTAAGGGTTTTAATGCCTTAAATCCATAGGAATTATCAGGTTAGCCTGCCAACTTAGCCTTGTAAGGTGTAGAGGAATGGCAACATCTTCCCCTTGTCAAACATAACTAATGACGACCTATAGATCTGTAGGTATAACCAGTTTGTTGAGCACATCCTCATTCTGGATAACACTGTAGAAACTATTAAGTACAGTTTCCTCCAACCTGGTGGCTAAAAACTGAACAAGTTCTACCATGGAGTCCTTAAATCACTGAGATTAGCTAATTTGCTTCTTCTTATTCATATAGTATAACAAAACAACAGAGTTTCAACACAACACCAGAAGCAAGGTGTTGATAATGCTTCATCAGAAAACATTGCTCACCTGATTGCAGTATGGGTATCTGTCATAATCTGTTTTCTTCTTTAATTTTTATTTTTATTTCTTTTTGTTGTTTTGAAAATCAATATCAAACATTATAAAAAAGAACAAAACATTCAGAACAGACACCAAAAACCCCATACATTAATAAAACTTCTCTTTTCTTTAAGATACATGAAACAAAAAAATGAAATCTAAAGCTTCTCAAGCCAAGTTAGGCTCAGTAACAGATAAAGAAAGCACACTAGGTCACAGCTAATATCCACAGATACACTACAGCCACCATAAATTTCTGCTAAGCAACCCATCTACAGAAAAACCAGAAGTTTTCTTTTGTTTTGTGTGTATGTGTTAAATCACTTTATTCACTCATCATCTTTCAATGAAAAAAGAATGTTTTTGCTTAAAGTTCATTAATGAGTGAGTTCATTCTCTGCTTATCCTTCTGGATTTCTGAGACCTCCTCAGGAGGGTATTCTCCAAATCCATCTATTTGCCTGCGAATTTTAGTATAACATTTTTTGTTAGTGCTGAGTAGTACGCCATTGTAAAGATGTATCACAGTTTGTTAATCCTTTCCTCAGTTGAGGGACATCTAAGTTGGTTCCAGGTTATTGCTATTACGAATAATGCTGCTATGAACATAGTTGAGCTAATGCTTTTGGGGTGTGAATGTGTGTCTTTAGGGTATGTGCCTAATAGTGGTATTGCTGGATCTGTGGGGAGAGTGATTCCAAGTTTTCTGAGAAACTTTCATTCTGCATTCCAGAGTAGCTGAACAAGTTTAGATTCCCACAAACAATATAGGAACGTTGGTCACATCCTCTCCAGCATAGGCTGCCATCTGTGTTTTTTATCTTAGCCATTCTGAAAGGTATAAGGTGGTATCTCAAAGTTGTTTTCGTTTACATTTCTCTGATGGCTAAAGATGTTGAGCATTTTTTCAACTGTCTTTCAGCTATTTGTAATTCTACTGAGAATTTCTTTTTTAATTCTGAACCCCATGTTTTGATTGGGTTATTCAAGGTTTTGGGCTCTAGTTTCTTGTGTGTTCTATATATTTTTTAGTAATCAGTCCTCTGTCACTTGTAGGGTTGGTGAAAATCTTTTCCCTTTCTGTAGGGTGTAATTTCATTTTAATTACTGTGTCCTTTGCCTTACAGAAACTTCTCAGTTTCAGAGGATCCCAATTATTAATTGTTGTTCTTAGTGTCTATGGTGATACTGGTGTTATATTTAGGAATTGGCCACCTGTGATAATGTGTTGGAGGGTATTTCCCACTTTCTATCAAATCGAGCATAGATGGTTTTACGTTGAGGTCTTTGGTCTACTTTGATTTCAGTTTTGTGCAGGGTGATAGGCTTGGATCTATTTGCAATTTTCTAAATACTGCCTCCCAGGTATGCCAACACATTTTGTTGAAGATAATATTTTTTGCATTGAATATTTTTGAACTCTTCATCAAAAATCAGATATTCATAGGTGTGTGGGCTAACGTCTGGATCTTTAATTCGATTCCTTTAATCTACAAGTCTGGTTTTATGCCAGTACCAGGCTGTTTTTATTACTGGGGCTCTATAGTATAACTTGAAGTCAGGGATGGTGATACCACCTGAGGTTCTTTTGTTGAGTGAAATTGTCTTGGCAATCCTGGATTTCCTGTTATTCCAAAATTGATTATTATTCTTTCAACATCTGTAAAAAAAATTTTTTGGGATTCTGATGAGAATTACATTGAATTTGTAGATTGCTTTTGGTAAGATTGCCATTTTTACTATGTTGACCCTACCTATCCATGAGCATGGGAGATCTTTCCATTTTCTGATATCTTCTTCAACTTCTTTTGGCAATGATTTAAAGTTTTTATGAAACACATATATTACTTCCTTAGTTACAGTTACACCAAGGTATTTAATATTTACAGTTATTAGAATGTTTCCCTTTTTTTCAGCCTGTTTGTCTTTGGTATATAGGAGAACTACTGATTTTTTGAAATAATCTTGTATCCTACTACATTGCTGAAGGAGTTTATCAGCTGTAGAAGTTCCCTGGTAGAATTTTATGGGTCACTATTGTATACAATCATATCTTTTGCAAATAGAAATAGTTTCATAGCTTCTTTTCAAATTGGTATCCCCTTAATCTCTTTATGTTCTCTTATTGCATTGTCTAAAATTTCAAGAATTATATTGAAAAGACAAGGGGAAAGGGTACAGTCTGTCTAGTTCCTGATTTTAGTGAGATTGTTTTGAGTTTCACTCCATTTAGTTTGATGTTCATCATTGGCTTCTTGTAAATCATCTTTATTATATTTAGGAATTTTCCCTGTAGTCCGATCTTGCCAAGACTTTTATCATAAAGGAATGAAGAGGAAACAGAAGGAAGCAACACCAAAAATAACTTTTTGATGATCATCAAAACACTCAAAGAGGATATGAAAAATAGCCTTAAAGAAATAGAAGAAAATGCAAATAAAAAATTAGAAGAGATAAAAAAAATTTATGAAAGAAACATGCCAGGAAATAAAAGCTGAAATAGAAGTAATAAAAACTCACAAAATGAGGCAAAGGTGGAAATAGAAAATCCGAAGAAAAAAGCTGGAACCACAGACACAAGCATAACAAACAGAGTTGAAGAGATGGAAGATAGAATCTCTGAAGTGGAAGACTCAGTAGCTCAAATAGAAATATCAGTCAAAGAAAATAGTAAAACTAAAAAAGCCATAACTCAAAATGTTCAGGAAATCTGGGACACCATGAAAAGACCTAATGTGAGAATAATAGGAATAGAAGAAGGAGAAGAATACCAGCTCAAAGGCACAGATAATGTTTTCAATAAAATCATAGAAGAAAACTTCCCTAACCTGAAGAAGGAAATGCCTATAAAGAT
>PVIH01015151.1:0-50777 GCA_004025045.1 Sigmodon hispidus
TAAAATTTACTTTGTGACAACAATTAGCCACTAAACAAAAAACTATTCTAATATTAACTACTTAATAATATACTATATAAACTAAACATACAAGTTCCATAAAAAAGTGACCTCTAAATATAGACAAAACAAGCCAAAATAGTCCTTCAAGTTCCTACTTTACAAAAAACATTGCCAAACATTCTTCAAAACACACACACAAAAAAAAACAACTAAGAAATTATGTCAAATTTCCTACATCACTAAAAAGTTTGCAAAAACTTTAGGCCTATAGACTAAAAATAAATGCCCCAACGTTACAAAACAGCTTTAAATAACTGTCCAGACAAATAAATGTTATCTCTATCATTTTCTAAACTTTAAAAGTTGGTTACACTTCCTATTTATTTACATAATATTATATCCTTCTATAGTCTTTAATATAGTTAAAATTTTAATAATTATAAATATAATTCTTTTTAATTTTAAAAAATATATTAAATATAAAACTTTAAACTCACAATAATAAAATAAATAATAAAATATTCTCTTTAATTTTAAAATACAAATAAACTAAATATTATAACTATAATTCTTACTTGAGAGCTATTCTGTTGTTTATAATTTTACTATATAAAAATTAAAACCTTCTTTTTTAATTAAACAAAAAAAAAGAGATGTGGTAGGAATGTTCTCTGTGTACTGTGAATAAAGAACTGTTTTGGCCTGTGTAGAGCACCATAGAAGTGGGTGGAGAATCAGAGCACAAGCAAATAAAAAGAAGGGTGGAGTTTGCCAGTCTCAATCCGTCCCCCAAAGAACAAGCATGTAAAAATTCAGGTGAGCCACGGGCTGCAAGCCACGTGGTAAATAAATTTATAAAAATAAGTTAATTTAAGATAAAAGAGCTAATTAATAATGTGATTAAGACATAGGCCAAAACAGTTCTTTATTCACAGTACACAAAAAACATTTCTACCACAAAGAGCTGCAAAAGAAAAGGGTCAACTTAATTATAAAGGCAGACCTATCAGAATAATACCAAACTATTCAATGGAAACAATGAAAGCAAGAAGATCCTGGTCAGAAGTTATACAGACACTAAAAGAGCATGGCTGCCAACCTAGACTACTATACCCAGCAAAACTATCAATCACCATAGGTAAAGTAAGCAAGTTATTTCATGACAAAGACAGATTGAAACAATACCTATCTACCAATCTTGCACTACAGAAAACACAAGAGGGAAAACTCCAACCTAAGGATCCCACATACACCCATGAAACCACAAGCAATCAATAAACCAACAGAAGAAAAGCTCAAAGAAAGGAAATACATACGAGCTACCAAAAATAACAGGAAATAACAATCCATGGTCATTAATATCCTTTAATATCAAGAGACCCAACTCACCTATAGAAAGACACATTCTAACATGATGGATACAAAAACAAAAACCAATTTTCTGCTGTAAGAAACACACCTCAACTCCAAAGACAAACACAGGCTCAGAGTAAAGGGTTGGGAAAATATTTGCGAATTAAATGGCCCCAAGAAACAAGCTGATATTGCCATCCTAATATCCAACAAAGTAGACTTCAAACTAAAATCAATCAAAAGAAACCAGGACAGATTTTACTTATTCGCCTCAGGAAAAATTGACCAAGATGAGATTTCAATCCTCAATATTTATGCCCCTAACACAAAGGTACCTTCATATGTAAGAGAAATGTTATTAAGCTTAAACCCCACATCAAATATCACATTCTAATAGTGGGAGACTTCAACAACTCACTTTCACCCTTGGATAGGTCAACCAGACAGAGACTCAACAGAAAATTAAGGGGTCTAACAGATGTTATGATGCAACTGACTTAATAGATAGTTATAGAAGCTTCCAACACACACAAAAGAATATACATATTTCCCCATGGAACTTCTTTTAAAATTGACCACATACTTGGTCACAAAGCAAATATCAATAGATACAAAAAATGGGAATAATCCCTTGTATCATATCAGACCACCATGGCCTAAAGTTAAAATTCAACAACAAAAATCACAGAAAGCCTACAAACACATGGAAGCTGAGCATTTCTATATTGAACCACCTCTGAGTCAAAGAAAAAGTTAAGAAAGAAATAAACCATTGTAGAATTTAATGAAAATGAATCCACAACACACTCAAACTTATGGGACACAATGAAAGCAGTATTAAAAGGAAAATTCATAGCACTAGATGCCTATATGAAAAACCTAGAGAAAGCTCACACAAGAGACTTAACAATTCAGCTGAAGAACAGTTAGAAGCAAACTCACATAGAAGGAGTAGAAGGCAGGAAATAATCATATTAGGGCTGAAATCAGTACAATAGAAACCTAGAGAACAATACAAAAAAATCAATAAATCAAAAAGATGGTACTTTGAGAAAATCAACAAGATAGACAAACGCTTATCCAAACTAACCAAAAGACAGAGAGAGTGTATTCAAAATGACAGAATCAGAAATGAAAAGGGAGACATAATGATAGACACCCAGGAAATCCAGAGAATTATCAGGTCATTTTTGAAAATCTATACTTTACTAAAATGGAAAACCTAAAAGAATAGACAGCTTTCTGGACAAGTACCAATTATCAAAATTAAATCAAGAACAGATTAAAGACCTAAACAGACCTATAACACCAAAAGAAATTGAAGCTGTTATTAAAAGTCTCCCAAATAAAAAAAGCCCAGGACCAGATGGTTTTACTGCAGAATTCTACCAGACATTCAAAGAAGAACTAATATCAGTACTCAACAAACTGTTCCATAAAGTAGAAACTGATGGAACACTGCCAAACTCTTTTTATGAGACCACTATCACCCTGATACCCAAGCCACTCAAAGATGCAACTAACAAAGAGAATTACAGATCAATCTCCCTCATAAACATTGATGCAAAAATACTCAACAAAATTCTGGCAAACCAATTACAACAATATATAAAAAAAAGTCATCCACCACGATCAAGTACGTATCATTCCAGAAATGCATGGATGGTTCAACATATGAAAAATTATAAATGTCATCCATCATACAAACAAATTGAAGGGAAAAAAACCCCACATGATTATCTCCTTAGATGCTGAAAAAGGCCTTTGACAAAATCCAATACTCCTTTATCATAAATGTCCTGGAATGATTAGGTAATACAGGGAAATGTCTAAGTATAATAAAAAAGATTTACAAGAAGCCGAAGGCTAACATCAAACTAAATGGAGAGAAACTCAAAGCAATCCTACTAATCTCAGGAACTAGACACTGCTGTCCCCTGTCCCTTCATCTATTCAATATAGTTCTCAAAGTTTTAGCCAAAGCAATAAGAGAATGAAAGGAGATTAAGGGGATACAAATTGGAAAAGAAGAAGTGAAACTATCTCTATTTGCAGATGATATGATTGTATACATAAGTGACCCAAAAAATTCTACCAGGGAACTTCTACAGCTGATAAACACCTTCAGCAATGTATCAGGATACAAGATTAATTTTAAAAAATGTCAGTAGCCCTCCTATACACTAAAGATAAAGGGGCTGAAAAAGAAATAAGGGAAACATCACCCTTTATAATAGCTGCAAATAGCATTAAATACCTTGGTGTAACTATAAACAAAGAAGTAACAGATCTGCTTGACAAAAACTTTAAATCAGTGGAGAAAGAAATTGAAGAGGATATCAAAAAATGGAAAGATCTCCCATGTTCCTGGATTGGTAGGATCAACATAGTAAAAAATGGCAATCCTACCAAAAGCAATCTACAGATTCAATGCAATTCTCATCCAAATCCCAAATCAATTTTTTTTACAAACATTGATAGAACAATACAAATAAATTTTATTTGGAATAACAGGAAAGTCAGGATTGTCAAAACAATTTTGCTCAACAAAAGAACCTCAGAAGGTATCACTATCCCTGACTTCAAGTTATACTATAGAGCTACAGTAATAAAAACAGCCTGGTACCGGCATAAAAACAGACATATGAACCAATGGCATCGAATTGAAGACCCAGATATTAACCTACGCATTTATAAACACCTGATTTTTGACAAAAAGTTCAAAAATATTCAAGGAAAAATGATAGTATCTTCAACATATTGTGTTGGCATAACTGGGTGGCATTATGTAGAAAATGCAAATAGATCCAACCTTGCACAAAACTCAAATTCAGATGGATCAAAGACCTCAGCATAAAACCAGCTACACTGAACTTGATAGAAAAGAAAGTGGGAAATACCCTTCCATTCATTGGCCCAGGTAGCACAGACACTAAGAAGAACAATCAATAAGTGGGACCTACTGAGACTGAGAAATTTATGTAAGGCTAAGGACACAATCATTAAAATAAAACAATAGCCTACAGAATGGGAAAAAATTTTCATCAACCCTACAAGTGACAGAGGACTGATCTCTAAAATATAGAGAGAACTCAAGAAACTAGAGCCCAAAGCCCTAAGTAACCCAATTAAAAAATGGGATTCAGAACTCAAAAGGGAATTCTCAGCAGAAGAATTACAAATGGCTGAAAGGAACTTGAAAAATTGCTCAACATCTTTAGCTGCCAGAGAATTGAAAATCAACACAACTTTGAGATAGCACCTTACACTTGGTCAGAATGGCTAAGATCAAAAACACAGATAACAGCCTATGCTGGAGAGGATGTGGAGCAAGGGGAACACTCCTCCATTGTTGGTGGACTGTAAACTTTTTCAGCCACTCTGGAATGCAGTATGGTGATATCTCTGAAAATTGGTAATCAATCTCCCCAAGGATCCAGCAATACCACTATTGTGCATATACCTAAAGATGCACATTTGCACCTCAAAAGCATTAGCTCAACTATGTTCATAGCAGCATTATTCATAATAGCAAGAACCTGGAAACAACCTAGTCCTCATCTGAAGAATGGATTAACAAACTGTGATACATCTACACAATAGAGTACTACTCAGCAGTAAGAAAAAATGTTATACTAAAATTTGCAGGCAAATAGATAGATTTGGAGAATATCTTCCTCAGAGAGGCCTCACAAACCCAGAAGAATAAACAGAGGATGTACTCATTTATTAGTGGACTTTAAGCAAAAATATTCCTATTTCATTGAAAGATGATAGGTGAATAATGTGATTAAAACACACACACACACACACACACACACACACACACAAACTTCTGGTTTGACTGCAGAAGGGTTGTTTATCAGAAATTTGTTGTGACCAAAGTGCATCTGTGGGCTTAGCTGTGACCCACTGTGCTTTTTTTTATCTGTAGCTGAGTCTAACCTGACTTGGGGAGCTTTAGATTTTATTTTTTATGTTTCATGTATTTTAGAGAAAAAAGAAGAAGTTTTATTACTGTATTTTTGTTTGTTTGTTTGTTTGTTTTAGCTATCCTGGATGTTTTTGCTTTTTTATATGAAGTTTGATATTGATTCTCAAAAATCAATAAAAATCCATTTAATAATAAAATATTTCCCCTTTATCTGAAAGTGCAAGTTTTGACATTGTAGATGATAATTATTGTTTCTTTTTCTCAGAAAAAAATTTCTGTTAAAACAATAAAAATATATCCTGTGAGAATCCATTGAAAAAAAATTAGCTTGTTTTTTTTTTCAAATACTTGTCAATAGAAGATAGCTTCTGAGTTAAGGATAGTTTCCTTCTCAGTGCTGGGACCCCATCTGGCTATCTGTGTAGACCCTGTGCATGACGTCACAGTCTCTGTGAGTTCATATTGTGTCAGTCTTGTTGTGTTCTGTTGTGTCTGGAAAGCACTGTTGTCTTGTGGTCATCCATCTTCACTGCTTCTCAAAATCTTCCTGCCTCCTCTTCCAGAGAGTTCCCTGAACTGGGGGTTGGGGGCATAGGGAGTGTGTTTGGTGGAGACATCCCATTTAGGACTAAGTGTTCTAAGGTCTCTCACTCTCTGAACATTGTACATTTGTGGGTCTCTGTATTTGTTCCAGGAGGAAGCTTCTTCAATCATGGCTGAGCATAACACTGATCTGTAAGTATACCAGAATAACATTAGGAAACAATTTATTGCTATGCTCCTTTAGCAGAACAGTAGTATTTTATTTTCCCCTAGGTCCATGGTCTACTTTCATGTTCTTTGCTCCCTGAGCAGTGCCAAATATGTCTTCCATCTCATGGAGTGGGCCTTAAAACCAACCAGAGAATAGTTGTTTATTCAAACATTTGTGCAAGTTTTGTACCAGCACAGTTTGTAGGCTACACATCACTGTAGATTACAGGGTTTGTATCTGTGTAGGTGTTTACCTTTCTTTTCTGGTGTTTTTTTAAAATCCCTTCCAGTACCGTGATCACTGGTCAGTAGAGGAGAAGGCTGTAAGGTAAGCACATTTACTTGTTCAGTGAGTTATGTAGGTGTATGTTCTGCTGTCATCAATAGTTTCCAATCAGTTTGTGGAGAACAACCAACAAGCTTGGCAATAGTCATAGGACCTCTTTGGCCAAGAACCTATTGCCAGAACTGGAAGTTTCATTTAGTGACAAGAGATGAAAAGCAGTGTTACTTTGCCTTCCTGAAACACCTGATTGGTCTAATAAGAAACTGATTGGACAAATGCTGGGCAGAGAGAGAAACAGGCAGGGTTGGTGGGCAGAGAACATACACAGGAGAAAAAATCTAGGGAAGAATAAGGAGAGAGAGAAGGATGAGAGGAGGGTACCAAGGGCAATGAAAGAGCGAGTGATCCACTCTCCCTCCATCTTATCTTCTCTAGCATGAGCTTTCATCTGTTTTTATTGGTATTGGCCATTCTCATTTTCATTTGCCTGATGACTAAGGATGATGAATATTTTTTAGAAAGCATTTCCCAGCCCTTTGTGCTTCATCTTTTGAAAACTCTCCTTTTAGATCTGCACCCCATTTTTAAGTTAGGTTATTTGTTTTCTTGATGTTCAGTTCCTTATAAATTTATATAATAGCCCTCTGTCAGATAGAGGTAAAAATCTTTTTTCATTCTGTAGGATGTCACTTTGTTTCAATGATGGTGTCCTTTGCCATGCAAAAGCTTTTCAGTTTCATGAAGTCTCATTTATTTACTTTTATTTATTTATTTAAAAGGAGCTTATTTTTTCATTTTACATACCAGCCACAGATTTCTCTCCCTCCCTTCCTCCCAATATAGCCCCTTACCTCTTCCCCACACCACTTTCCAGCTGCTCCTCAGCCTGTCAACTTTAGGCAGAACCAAGTTCCCCCTAACCATCAAGGTTGAGCAAGGGAATAGCTCCAAAAAGCCAGTTCTTGTGCTAGGAATAAATCCTGGTCCCACTGCCAGAGGCTCCACAAACTGCCCAAGCCACACAACTGTCACCCACATTCAGAGGGCTTGTTATTTACATCACTGTTATTATGTTGGGGTATGTCCCTTGTATCCTCTGTCTCACCAGAACATTTACCAAAAGTGTTAGACTTGTCAAAGGACCTTGATACATCTAATAAAATGATCATGTGGACTTTTATTTCAGTCTGTCTATATTGACTTATGTGTGTTGAACCATTCCTGCATCTCTAGGAGGAAGCCTACTTGATCATGGTGGATGATCTTTTTCAATATGCTACTCAATTTTACAAGTAATCTAATGAGAATTTTTACATCTATGTTCATAAGAAAAATTGGTCTGTAATTCTCTTTCTTTGTTATGTCTTTATATGGTTTAGGTATAAATAACATGGCCTCATAAAAAGAATTGAGTAATGTTAACTTAAGTTTCTATTTTGTGGAATAATTTAAGGAGTATGGGAATTAACTTTTCTTTGAAACTCTGGTCTACCAGAATCCTAATTCTTCTCTAAAACCACCTTGTCCCAGGCTTCTTGGGTTGGGAAACTCTTAATTACTACTTTTATTTTACAAGGGATTATAGATATGCATAAATTGGTTATCTGATCTTGATTTAACTTTGATAAGTGGTATCTATTGAGAAAATTACCAGTTTCTTTTAGATTATTTTTCAACTTGATGGAGTACAAGTTTTTAAAGCATGTCCTTAAAAATCTCTGGAGTTCTTCAGTGTCTGATGATCTGTAACTCTTTCATCTCTAATTGTAATTTGGATCCTTTCTCTCCTCAACTTTTAATTAATTTGACAAAGGGTTTGTCGATCTTATTGAATTTCTCAAAAAACCACTTTGCCTCATTGAATCCTTGTATTGGTTTTTGATAGTTTCTTACTGATTCAGCTCGGAGTTTGATTATTTTGTGCCATCTAAGTCTGCGTGATTTCTTCTTTTTGCTCTAGCATTTCTCAAGTGTGCTGTTAAGTTACTAGTATGAGATTTCTCTGTCTCCCTCCCTCTCTTTTTTCCTCCCCCCTTTAATCTAGGCACTTAGTACTGTGGACCTGACTCTTAGAGTCATCTGCATGGTGTCTTATAAGCTTGGATATGATGCGTATTCATTTTCATTGAACTGTAGAACGTTCTTAATTTCTTTCTTAGTTTTTGTCTTGACCCATTTTTACTCAGTAATGAGTTGTTCACTTTCCATCAGTTTGTAGGCTTTCTCTTGTTTCTGTTGTTAATATCTAGCTTTAATCCATGGTGATCAGATGGGATGTAATTATTCTATTTTAATTTTCTTGTGTCTATGGATACTTACTTTATATCCCAGTGTGTGGTCAGTTTAGGAAAAAGTTCTATGAGCTGCTAAGAGGAAGGTATAGTGTTTTGTGTTTGGGTAAAATGTTCTGTAAATATCTAGTAGGTCCATTTATTTTTTATAATGTCAGCTATATCTAGTATTTCTCTGTTTAGTTTTTGAATGACCTGTTTATTAGCAAGAGTGGATTTCGAGGTCCCCTACCGTCACTGTTTGAGTCTTGACATAAACTTAAGCTATATTAGTATTTCTTCTATGAATGTGGGTGTCCTTTTTTGGTGCATAGAAGAATTGCAATTATCTTCTTTGTGGGATTTTCTTTTGATGAGTATGTAGTATCCTTCCCTCTCTCTTCTGATTAGTTTTGAAGTCTATTTTATCAGATATTAAAATGGCTTCAGCAGCTTACTTTTTAGATCTGCTTCCCTGGAATGTCTTTATCCATTCTTTTACCATGAGGTCTGTCCTTGATGTTTAAGGTGTGTTTCTTGGGTGCAGCAGATAAATGGATGCTCTTTTAAAATCCATTCTGTTAGTCTTTTTCTTTTTATTGTGGAATTAAGACCATTGAAGTTGAGAGATATCAATGAGCAGTGTTTGTTCATTCCTGTCATTTCATTGCTGTAGTTTGGAGCCCTGCTTCTCTAAATTTGCTGAACTGATATTATTTATTTCTTGTGTGCAGCTTGTATTGTTTCTTAGAGTGTGGCTAGCCTTTTCAGGTTGAAGTTTCCCCTTTAGTTCCTTTTGCAGAACTGGATTTGTAGATAGATATTGCTTAAATTTGGTCTTACCAAATGTCTTTATTTCTCCATCTGCTGTGTATACTAGTCTGGGATGGCATATGTGATCTTCTGGTGTTTTAAGTATATCTGGTTCCCTTGACTTTTAAAGTCTTTACTGAGAACTCAGGTGTTATCTCATTATCTGCCTTTATATGTTATTTAGTCTTTTCCCCTTCCAGCTTTTGATATTCTTTATTTGTTCTGTACATTTAAACTTTTGGTTATAATATGGTAATATGGTATAGAAAGGTCTTTTCTGGTCCGGTTGACTTTGGTTCTGTGTGCTTCTTGTACCTTGGCATCTTCTTCTGTGATTTTGTGAAAACATTTTCTGGGCCTTTGAGCTGAGATTCTTCTGCTTTCTCTATTCCTATTATTTATAGATTTGGAGAAATCATAATACACTATATTAAATCTTTTCTAAAACAAGGTGGCTTCTAATTTGTCTTTTAAAAATTAAGTTACTGGTAGCAAATATTTATCCAATTACAAGCATTTCCCTGTATAGACCTTTATAGTCTTACTAGTTATTAAACTGAACTCACTTTAGAAATCCTTCCCTTCATCCACCTGATTTAATAGTAAAAAGACTTGCTTCAACGTTATTTTCTCAAGGGTCATATTGCCACGCAAAGGCAGATCCAGAAAGAATCTTAAGGCAGAGGATGGAAGAACTTAGCAAGGACATATGTTTGATAAGACAAGTTTTTTAGTTCCTTAAATTCTTTCTTAGAAGCAGAGATGGAATATCTAAGATGGCCTTACCTTTGTGTATCTACTCCAGGAATGTGGGTATCTTTGGGTACCTTTTGCATTTTGTCAAGGATCATAGCTCACGTCTCACTGTCTATCCAACATTTTTTCAGAACTCTTCCTAGACTAATCACATTAGAGTCGTGATGTTGCTTTTAAAGTTTACTCATATTTACCATCACAGACTTCTTTATTGTGATAAAAACAGAAGCATTTCTATTTGAGGCATTATAACTAAATGGCCTTATTAAACCCAGCCAGTTTTTCTGCCTTGTGAATCACTTTTGCTGCATTTTGGAATATCATTCAGATTTTTTTCTGTCACTTAGTTCTGTTAACAGAAATGCTCTTTCTTTATTTCTTTCCCTTTTTTCTTCCTTCTTTCTTTCTCATTTGGCCTGGAAAGTTCCTTGTGTTTTTCATGTTCTTTAAAACCAGCACATTAATCTCCCTCTGGCCCTAGCCCAGGAGAGATTACTGAAGCCATTAGGCTGAAAGAGCTTTACTGTGCACTGTGGCAGAAGATTAAGTGACTAGAATGGCTGCACATGAAAGTACTAGAATAAAAACTAACATCATTCCTGACATAGCATCTAACATGCAGCAAGAGACAAGACATGTTTGACCTAGAGAATATCCTCCCCTCAAGGAAAAAAAAAAACAAACCAAAAAATATTCCTACCCACTCTCAACAAGAATTCATAGGAACACATTACATTCAAATGAACTGACAAAGGCCATGGATGTTCCCTAGTGGAATGGTCACCATGCAATTCATTTGCATCTCATTTATCCTCCAGGCCAGTGTCCTCTCATGGGCACCATTTTTCTTACTGAGGTAAGTCACTAGTTTGGTCCTTTTTTCCCTTGTAGCTACAACTAGGCTGAAAGGTCTTTCCGTACTGCTCCACCCATGGAGAAGGGGCTTACACTGCACAATTTTGTGACAGTGTGAAAATGGCAGACAATCTTGCTGTCAATGGAAAACGTTATCAATTTTCCCTTCACCTTTACAGATCTTATGAAACATTAGAGACTTAGGCTGGTAAATTGGGGTGACAGGTATGATGGCTTGAATGAGAACAGTCCTCTAGAGCACATATCTCTAAATTCCTGGTCTGAACTTAGTGGACCTGTTTAGGAAGGATCGGGAGGTTTGGCTTTGTTGTAGGAAGTGTGTCACTAGGGGGAAGGCTTTGAGGTTTCAAAAGTGCACATTGTTTCCAGTTATCAGTCTACTCTTCCCCCATCTCTTTCCACCACCACCCCATCTCATGCCTGTGGGTCAGTGATACACGACCTCAACACAGGCTGAGATCCAGCCTGCCTTGCTGACAGTGGCTTGGGGACTTCAAGCTTGCCTGGCCAGTCCCCACACCTGCATATACTAATTCTCTAAAAAGATTCAGAGAAAGAATGTGAGAAAGGGGAGATGACAGGATGGCAGAAGGAAGAAGGGTGAGGAAAAGGAGACAGACACCAGCCTGTGTTAGGTGAAACTGATGGGGGTATCTGTTACTTTTCTGTTTCTGTCATAAAACATCATAACTAAAGCGCATGTAGAAGGTAGGGTTTATTGGGACTTGCAGTTCCAGAGCATTAAAGTCCATGGTGACAGGGACAGCACACCCACAGGTAGCAGACAATCTGACTGGAGGCAGAAGCTGAGAACTGAGGGCTCACATCTTGAACCACAAACAGGAAACAGAGAAAACAGGATGGTGAGAGGCTTGAAAACTTCAAAGCCACCTTTAGTGACAGACACACTTGATCCTGCAAAGCCATGCCTGCCCAGACAGTGGCAACAACTGGGAACCCAAAATCCAAATGCCTGAGACTATGAGGGACATTCCATTCAAACTACCACAGAGGGCAAATTGCTATCTCCCTTAGATTTAATTTCTTTATCTGTAAAATGGACCTAGTAAGAGACTACTGTTGTGACGTATTATTTTAAGATGTGTCACATTTGCTTATGCTCTGGAACAAATGTTTTAATGGTGCAAAGATGTGTTGTGTTTGTTTATGTTGCATTTGTTTAGCTCTGTGAAGCTATGTTACTGTGCTTGACTAAAACACTTGATTGGTCTAATAAAGAACTGAACAGCCAATAGCAAGGCAGAAAAAGGATAGGCAGAGTTGGCAGGCATAAAGAATAAATAGAAGGAGAAATCTGGGAAGAAAGGTCTAGGACTGAGAAAAGAAGAAGGATGTCAGGGGCAGCCACCCAGCTACACAGTAAGCTACAGAGTAAGAAACAAACAACAATAGACCTCCAAAAGCTTACTGCAAGATTTATATTTGATTATTTTTAATTGAGACATAGCACTTAGGCATGGTAACTGGTATTTAGTACACCCTTTTGCTTTTATTATTATTATTAAAAGAAAATTTTATCTATTCCATTTCTTACAGTTTACTGAAGATTCTTACCAGCCCAGAATTTAAATCTGATTGTTCGTGTATTCTGTCTGAAAATTCTAAGTCTATCTTTGTAGCCCAAAGTGAAATGCTTCCTCCATTGTCTGACAGCTCCCATTAGGAAATTTCCGTTATTTTGCAGTCTGAGATGTATTTATATTTAGCTCTGAGATGTGAGTAGTTTACAAGGAGATTGATAGCTGATCTCAAGTAGCCTCAATGGGGGAGGCTGGACTGGCTGGATTAGTTTCGACAAATAGATTCATTATCTCCCCCTCTTGTCTGTCTCATACTCCTCCTTCTGAGAAATCCAGAAAAGATAGGAGCAAAGGGTTGGTGGAAGCCACTCAGTCAAGAACAAAATCCAAAAAAAAAAAAAAAAAATTCAATTCTACTCTGTTCCTGGACCAGGTTTAATAACATTCTCTTAACCCAATCAAGTCATGTGCTAAGCTCAGAAGCAAGAAGAGGGGGCTGGAGAGATGGCTCAGCGGTTAAGAGCACCGTCTGCTCTTCCAGAGGACCCGGGTTCGATTCCCAGCACCCACATGGCAGCTAACAACTGTCTGTAGTTCCAGTTCCAGGCAAACACCAAGGCAAATAAATAAATAATAAATAAATAAATAAATAAAGTTTTTAAAAAAAAAAAAAAGAAGCAAGAAGAGGTCTGTTTGTTTATACTCAGGGCTCTGCACGTGGAAGCAGAGAAGCCACCAGATGAGGCTGTGATGCAGCATCCACCCTTCCACGACAACCCACAGGGTTGACTCTCTCCTTGCTTTTCCAGGCAACCCAGGGTTTTGCAGTCCAAGTCAGAATAAGCCTCTCTGTGTCTGGAGGCCTGTGGAAAGGACATGTCTCTGCAAATGTCATCCTCTTTCCTAGAGAGAAGATCAGTGATCAAGCACTTATTTTTAATGTTTTACCTTTAAGATATAATCACATCATTTCAAGGGCAGCAAAAGTCCCCAGAATTCTCCTTCAAGCCTCAGACATTCATTCTACAATTTTAATTCTATTATAAATTCATACTTTCCCCCTTCAGCTGAGTTATCTGATGCTAAAATTGAAGTTTTTATCCCATGTTTCTGGAAAACTGATGTTTCACTGCTTATGGGTGGTCCTATATTGCACAGGATTAGTCACACCTAACTTGCTTGACTTACAATACCATCTGTCTATTTCCAATGTATTTGCAAATTTCTCTTTATATTGAATTGTTTGGTATACGATATCAATGTATATAATAGCAACACAAAAGCTCAATTCAACTGTTTGTTTATAATATAACTGAAAGAACAGAGACGCTCCCAGTTTTGAGACAAGCCTGAGGTCTGCATAGGAACAAAGGCCAAATAGGAGAGTTAGCTTAGGGACTGATAACAGTTAATTATCCATGGAAGGTCTCAGGACACGAGATAGCCTACAAAGACCAAGACCCAATCCAGGAGGTAGTCAAAGAAAGGGCGTGGCCAATAGCCAGCTAAGATGACAGAGGAAGTCTAAAAATCCCCCAAAAGACAATTGTATTCATACTAAAAGACACCAATTGATGCATAACCTTGTGATTTTTGCCCTTAAAAACCCAGTTCCCAAAGGGGCAGCACCTCCTCTGGCCACTGTCATGCCTGTGTGCCAGACCGAAGTCCTTGTCTCACGACTCGTAATTTTCAATAAACCTAGCTTTTGTATTTCAGAAAGTTCACATCTCTGGTGCTCTTTTGAGGGGTCTTGCAACCAGGACACAACAATAACTAATTAAATTTTAATTTTTTTATATACACTTAATCAGTATGAGATATAGTGCAGCAGTTTGAGACATAATAAATCAAGTAGCATCTTTTATAACTGGTGGAGTATGAGAGATAGTAAGGTAATCAGCATATAATAAATATTTAAAGGAATAAAATATTTGACAATAGCCAGGTAGTGAGTGTATGTAGAAAAAGTGACTTAGAAGCCATCACTGGGACACTGAAATATTTAAAGTATAAGAATATGGGACTACTATGCAAAGAATTACTATGAGCTATGGCTAGGAGAATCAAGAGAAAATAAGAAATGGTGTTACTCTGCATAAGTGAAGAAATAGTCAAGAGCCAGAAGTGTCTAGTAGCAACTAGTGTTATAGCAGGTGGAAAAAGCAGAGTGTCTGAATGCTAAACAAGGATGATGCAGTAGAGAGGGACTGATGCAGGTTGGTGAGAGGATAAAAGACACTGAAAAGTAGGAGATTGCTCAGGGGTAAAAACGAACACAGTCCCTATGGTAAGTCAGGGCAAAGGATGCCACCTTCGGGTAGCTGCAATACCAGGGCAGTGTGCCACATTCTCCATAACACTCCTGCTCTGAGTGGAACTCCCTTTAAGCTCTGTGAGCAGTTCTGTGCTTTGACTCAAATAAGAGATATTGG
Source organism: Sigmodon hispidus (assembly GCA_004025045.1). Lineage (NCBI taxonomy): Eukaryota > Metazoa > Chordata > Mammalia > Rodentia > Cricetidae > Sigmodon > Sigmodon hispidus. The sequence continues at coordinate 15,021 of PVIH01015151.1, forward strand.
CCAGAGCCACCAGGAATTTCTTGGTAGTATTAAAAGACAAAATTTTCAACAAGTTTAATGTAGAGCTCTAACTAGCTTTAGGATAGCAATTTACGAATCAGGCAACATTTCATTCATAAAGTAGAGGAAACTGCGATGGTTAATATGAATTGTCAATTACACAGGACCTAGAGTCACCTAGGAGACCAGCCTCTAGGATACTGTGAGGGATTATTTAGACTAGGTTAGCCTCTGGGCACACTCTCAAAAGGATTATTTTGAGTTAATTGAAATGGACAGACACCCTAAAACACTATGAAAGCATAAGAAAATAAACTATTTTCTCCCCAACTTGCCTTTAGTCACAGTGTTTTATTGCAGCAATAGGAACCCTAACTAAGACACCATTGGTTGCTGTTAATTCATGGTTTGTTTTCTCTAATTAGATTGAGATGTGCTATATAGTGGAGATGCAGCATACACAACAATCACAGATTTTCAAACTGGTCCACTGTCAGGGCTACATGTTTTTCCTTATAAAATACTTCCAGAGAGTTCATCAGGCAAACAACCCCATTGACTGGAGGGTCTCCTGGTTTCTGTTTGTTTTGTTTTGAACTGCTCTGAGGTCATGTATATGAAGTGTTAGCTCAATAGTGTTTCTTAGTATTTGAGTGAAGTGTAATGAGTTCTTAATGGAATTAGAGAGCCATTAATAGATCAGAAATGAACACAAGGAAACTGGGGCTGAATATAAACTGTGCCAGGGTCTTCATCTAGCATGCACAAGGAGGTCCTGGGTTCAGTCCCTGGTACCCTAATGGAAAAGTTACATGATTGATTGATACCATATTTAAATATTGAAGTACTTCATTCCAGTTCAATTTTGTGCCCTGAATACAGTAGGTGCATTTTCTTATATAAAAAATTCATTAAAAATGCAAAAAGTAACCATTATTATATGCATATATGAACATATCCATTTCCCCATTTAGGGGGAGTCATAGTTCTCATAGAAGATGTAAGACCATTCCTACCACCCTGATATGCACCATTGTTCCTATTCCTACAAACAAGGTTGAGGGATCCCCCAAAAGAGTAGAGAACTGCCTATGAGTGTGGCATTTGCTGCCCTTCATGGCTAATGAGTGAGAAGTGGAAAGTGTACTTTATAACAACCCCAGCTGGCAGCTTTGAAAATAATAGCAGCTTGCTTGAGAGAATTCAACTTGATTTTCTAATATTCTCCTTAACTTCGGGAAAGTGTTTCTGCCTCCTAGAAGATTAACCATTGCCATAATACTATAGTTAAGCTTTTAATCTGTGTCTTAGTTATGGTTTCTACTGCTATGATAAAACTTAGTGACCAAAAGCTTAGGAAGAAAAGGATTTATTCATCTTACAGTTTGTAGTTCATCATCCAGTGAAGTCAGAACAGGAACCTGGAGGCGGGAGATGATGGCGAGGCCGTGGAGAAGTGCCATTTACTGGCTTGCTCATCATGGCTTACTCAGCCTGCTTTCTTATAGGGCCCAGGCCACCAGTCCAGGAGTGCATGCACTGCCTCCTGTGAACTGAGTCCTCCCACATCTATCTATCATCAATCAAGAAAATGCTTCACAGACTTGCCTACAGGCTTATCCAGTGAGGTCATTTTCTCAGTTGAGATTTCCTCTTCTAACTGATCCTGCTGTACCTAAAGCCAGCCAGCAGACTCAGAAATGGAGTCATTTTTGTTAAGTCAGATATAAGAGTTCTATTCCAAATTAACAAATTAAGCGGTTGACCGAACCTGGTTGTCTTCCAGGAAATTCAAGGGCATGAAAAATTTAAAGATACATATAGAAGCAGAAAACTCTCATCATTAATTTGTGGCTATTATTGTTTCAATAAATGAAGAACTTATTCAAATAAATGATGTTGGTAATGATGATAATGACAATGATACAAAATAATTAAATTAATATAAAGAGTAAGTTTATAAGTTGATCATCTCCCTGGATGTTAGTGTTAAATTTTGAGCCAGAACTGGTTTCTGTCCATGATTTTCATTCAGTCTTTTTAATAATAATATATTCTTTTTTTAAAAAAAATTTCCAGTAGCAGACAGAGATAAACTCAGTCTGCCAGGGTCCCCCTCCCCCCAGCTGCTGCTGAGGGATTTTGCACGACCATCCACCTTCAACGGATCAAACAGATAAGGAATGAGAACTCAGAAAGACAGTCTCAGACTCCGCCCAAAGGTGAGGTGGGTTCAGCAGGCCCCAGTGCCTGAATCCTTGCCAGGGAAAACTTGTGTTCCGGTCGAGTTCTGGGTTCCAGGACCAGGGGCTGTCTTTGGAGCTTATCCCTACACACTCTGTAGCAGACAGAGATAAACTCAGTCTTCCAAGGTCCCCCCAGCTGCTGCTGAGGGAATTTGCATGGACACCTAACTCCAACTGATCAATCAGAGAAGGATTGAGGACTTGAAATCCAGTCCCCTGCCCAGAGACGAGGTAGAGATGGAGCAGACCTTTTATTAAGAGGTGACAGGAAACACACAAACCTGTGTGCCACAACTGACTAGGAGACACCTAATTGTGAACCACTGAAGCCATGGGCAGACACCAGGGCAAAAATATATATAATAATGTAAAGAACAACAAGACAACTCCAGAAGAAAGTGGCGGTCCTCCAACCACAAGCCCTGAACTGACCAATGAAGAGGAAACAGAAGGAAGCAACACCAAAAATTCCTTTATAATAATCATTGAAACTGTCAAAGAAGATATGAAAAAATGCCTTAAAGAAATAGAAGAAAAAACAAACAAAAAATGGAAGAGATGAACAAATCTATGAAAGAAACATGCCAGGAACTAAAAACTGAAATAGAAGCAATAAAAAAGGCACAAAATGAGGCAAAGATGGAAATAGAAAAGATGAAGAAAAAAGCTGGAACCACAGATACAAGCATAACCTGCAGAGTTCAAGAGATGGAAGGTAGAATCTCTGAAGTGGAAGACTCAGTAGTTCAAATAGATATATCAGTCAAAGAAAATAGTAAAACTAAAAGAGCCATAACTCAAAATGTTCAGGAAATCTGGGACACCATGAAAAGACCTAACTTGAGAATAATAGAAATAGAAGAAGGAGAAGAATACCAGCTCAAAGGCACAGATAATGTTTTCAATAAAATCATAGAAGAAAACTTCCCTAACCTGAAGAAGAACATGCCTATAAAGATACAAAAAGCTTACAGAATACCAAATAGTTATGACACCCCAAAAAAAGTCAACATGCCACATTATAATCAAGCCACAAAACATACAGAGCAAAGAAAAAATTTTAAGAGCTGCTAAAGAAAAGGGCCAACTTCCATATAAAGGCAGACCCATCAGAATAATACCTGATTATTCAATGGAAACGATGGAAGCTAGAAGGGCTTGGTCAGAAGTTATACAGACACTAAAAGAGCATGGCTGCCAAACTAGAATACTATACCCCGCAAAATTATCAATCACCATAGATGGAGTAAAAAAGATATTTCATGAAAGTCAGACTGAAACAATATCTATCTACCAATCCAGAGCTACAGAGAGTATTAGAGGGAAAACTCCAACCTAAGGACCCCAGTTGCACCCATGAAACCACAAACAATCAATAATTCCACAGAAGAATACTCCAGAGAAAGGAAATACAAACAAGTTACCACCAAAAAAATGGCAGGAAATATCAAACAGTGGTCACTAATATCCCTTATTATCAATGGATTCAACTCTCCTATAAAATGTCACACACTAACAAGATGGATACAACAACAGAAGCCATCCTTCTGTTGCCTACAAGAAACACACCTAAACCACAAAGACAGGCACAGTCTTAGAGGAAAGGGTTGAGAAAAGATTTTCCAGTCCAATGGTCCTAAGAAACAAGCGGGGATTGCCATCCTAATTTCTAACAAAATAGACTTTAAGATAAAAGCAATTAAAAGGGACCAAGATGGTCATTACTTATTCATCACATGAAAAATTGGTCAAGAGGAAATTTCAATCCTGAATATTTATGCCCCTAATATATGGGCACCTACCTATATAAAAGATACACAGCTAAAGTTCGAATCTCACATCAATTCTTGCACCCTAATAGTGGGAGACTTCAATACCCCACTTTCAACCCTGGATAGGTCAACCAGACAGAGACTCAACAGAGAAATAAGGAGTCTAAAAGAGCTTATGATGCAAATGGATTTAATAGATCTACACAAGCTTCCACCCAAATGCAAAGGAATATACATATTTCTCAGCTCCTCATGGAACTTTCTCCAAAATTGACCACATAATTGGTCATAAAGCAAATATCAATAGATACAAAAAATGGAAATAATCCCTTGTAACATATCAGACCACCAGAGACTAAAGTTAGAGTTTAACAACATCAAAAATCAAAGAAAGCCTACCAACTCATGGAAACTAAACATCACTCAGCTGAACCATCTCTGGATTAAGGAAGAAATTAAGAAAGAAATCAAAGTCTTCTTAGAATTTAATGAAAATGAATCCACAAAATATCCGAACTTGTGGCAAACAATGAAAGCAGTCTTAAGAGGAAAATTTGTAGCACTAGATGCCTACATGAAATACTAGAGAAATCTCACACTAGAGACCTAACAGCTCAGCTGAAAGCCTTAGAACAATTAGAAGCGAACTCACCTAGAAGGAGTAGATGGCAGGAAATAATCAAACTTAGAGCTGAAATCAATACAATTGAAACAAAAAGAACAATACAAAGAATCAATGGATCTAAGAGTTGGTTCTTTGAGAAAGTTAACAAGATAGATAAGTCCTTAGCCAAACTAATCAAAAAACAGAGAGAGAGTGTTCAAATCAACAAAATCAGAAGTGAAAAGGGGGACATAACAACAGACCCCCAGGAAATATAGAGAATTATCAGATCATACTTTGAAAATCTGTATTCCACAAAAATGGAAAACTTCATGAAATGGAGAGCTTTCTGGACAGGTACCATCTACCAAAATTAAATGAAGATCAGATTAGTTACCTAAACAGGCCTATAACCCTTAAGGAAATTGAAACTGTCATTAAAAGCCACCCCAAAAATAAAAGCCCTGATCCAGATGGTTTCAGCACCAAATTTTACCAGACATTCAAAGGAGAATTACTACCATTACTCCTCAAACTATTTCACACAGTAGAAACTGAAGGATTATTGCCAAATTCCTTCTATGAGGCCACAATTACCCTAATAACCAAGCCACTCAGATACAACAAAGAAGGAGAATTATAGACCAATTTCCCTCATGAATATTGATGCTAAAATTCTCAAAAAAATTTAGCTAACCGTATACAACAATGTATAAAAGATATCATCCACCAAATAGGCTTCATCCCAGAAATGCAGGGCTGGTTAAACATACGAAAAACTGTAAATGTTATCCATCATATAAACAAAATAAAGGAACAAAACCACAAGATCATATCCTTAGATGCTGAAAAAGCCTGTGACAAAATCCAACACTCCTTTATGATTAAAGCCCTGGAGAGATCAGGAATACAGGGAAAATACCTAAATACAATAAAGCCGATTTACAAGAAGCCGACAGCCAGTTTCAAACTTAACAGAGAAAAACTCAAAGCAATCCCACTAAAATCAGGAAGTAGACAAGGATGTCCTCTCTCCCCTTATCTATTCAATATAGTTCTTGAAGTTTTAGCTAAAGCAATAAGGGAATGAAGAGATTAAGGCGATACAAATTGGAAAAGCTATCTCTATTTGCAGATGATATGATTGTATACATAAGTGACCCACAAAATTCTACCAGGGAACTTCTACAGCTGATAAACACCTTCAACAATGTAGCAGGATACAAGATTAACTCAAAGAAATCAGTAGCCCTTCTATGCACTAAAGATAGAAGAGCTCAAAAAGAAATAAGGGAAGCATTATCCTTCATTATAGCAGCAAATAGTATTAAATACTTTGGAGTAACTATAACCAAAAAAGTAACAGACCTATTTGACAAAAATTTTAAATCACTGAAGAAAGAAATTGAAGAGGATATCAGAAATGGAAAGGTCTCCCATGTTCCTGGATAGGTAGGATCAACATAGTAAAAATGGCCATTCTACCAAAAGCAATCTACAGATTCAATGCACTGCCCGTCAAAATCCCAACACAGTATTTTTTGGACCTTGAAAGAACAATACTTAATTTCATTTGGAATAACAGGAAAGCCAGGATTGCCAAAACAATTTTACTCAACAAAGGACCTCAGGAGGCATCACCATCCCTGACTTCAAGTCATACTATAGAGCTATAGTAATAAAAACAGCCTGGTACTGGCATAAAAACAGACTTGTGGATCAATGGAATAGAATTAAGGATCCAGACATTAACCCAAAAACCTATGAACACCTGATCTTTGACAAAGAGGCCCAAAACATTCAATGGAAAAAAGATTGTATATTTAACAAATGGTGTTGGCATAGCTGGATGGAAGTGTGTAGAAAAATGCAAATAGATCTGAGCCTGTCACCCTGCACAAAACTCAAATCCAAGTGGATCAAAGACCTCAACATAAACCCAGCCACTTTAAACCTGATAGAAAAGAAAGTAGAAAACACACTTCTACGAGTTGGCACAGGGGACCACTTCTTAAATATAACACCAGTGACACAGACACTAAGAACAACAATCAATAAGTGGGATCTCCTGAAGCTAAGAAGCTTCTGTAAAGCCAAGGACACTGTCAATAAGACAAAACGACAGCCTACAGAATGGGAAAAGATTTTCACCAACCCTACAAGTGAAGGAGTACTGATCTCTAAGGTATATAAAGAACTCAAGAATCTAGAGCTCAAAACCTTGTATAACCCAATCAAAAAATGGGGTTGAGATCTAAAAAGGGAATTCTCGGCAGAAGAATTAAGGATGGCTGAGAGGCACCTGAAAAAGTGCTCATCATCTTTAGCCATCAGAGAAATGCAAATCAAAACAACTTTGAGATACCATCTGACACCTGTTAGATTGGCTAAGATAAAAGACACAGAGGACAGCCTATGCTGCAGTGGATGTGGAGCAAGGGGAACACTCCTCCATTGTTGGTGGGAGTGTAAGCTTGTTCAGCCACTTTGGAATGCAGTATGGCAGTTTCTCAGAAAACTGAGAATCAATCTCCCCAAGGACCCATCACTACCACTTCTGGAAGCACAATCACACTCCAAAGGCATTAGCTCAACTATGTTCATAGCAGCATTATTTGTAATAGCAAGAACCTGGATACAACCTAAATGTCCCTCAACTGAAGAATGGATTAACAAACTGTGGTACATCTACACAATGGAGTACCACTCAGCAGTAAGAAAAAATGATATCCTAAAATTTGCAGGCAAATGGATGGATTTGGAGAATATCCTACTGAATGAGGTATCACAAACTCAGAAAGATAAGCAGGGGATGTACTCACTCATTAGTGGTCTCTAAACAAACAAACAAGAAGAAAGCAAAACATGCCCAAGCTGCAAACCACAACTAATGAACAGCTTGGGATCAGAAACACCCTGAACTGACTCCTTGGATCCCACTCCCCCTAGAGGAACACCTGACTCACTCTTGAGGGAGGGGGTAGAAAACTGGATCTGCCAGGAGTGGAGACTGAACTAAGCAATATTGGGGCAATGGGATCATGGGACTGTCTGCACCCTGCCCAGGGACGGGATGAGCAGTTGTTGAAAAGAAAGAATGACCTGATGTGGTGGGAGGGGGAAGGGACCTTGAATATGGATATACAACGTTAGAAAGTGTGACTTCTTTGTTCATAAGAATAATAAAAAAATTCCTAAGAAAAACTAATGCACAGAAGAAACAACAAATATATCTAGAGATTTCGTTTAAGGGTGTTCATTATTTCAATTGCTCTGAGGGTGGTCTATTAATCCTCACACCAGGTTGACTCACTCAAATAAAAGACTTATTCTCTACAGAAGCACTTAATGAGCATGGATGCAGAGCCTCCCTTCAGAAATAGAGTATGGATATCTTCCTCCTTTGTGGTTCTCCCCACACATGTAGATAAATGTCAGCCAAGCTGGGAAAACATCATATTTATTGTGGCATTCAGCCAAAATATCAGGCACACCCTAAACCTTTCTTCCCAACTTCCTCACTTTCTAATGTTCCCCTGTTCTAAAAGCCTCTTCAGGTTGTGCACACTACCCATATACTCTCTAACCTTCCTTATGGACCATCTTATCATGTGCAATTAGTGCTCTGTGATGCAAAAGAACAGAAACAAACAAACTTAAATCTCAGTGTCTAAACTCTCAGCAAACACCTTTGTTGTATCAGTGATGAATTTGTGGGATTGGTCCTTCTACATCCTGTAGCTGTGACATCATCTACGATATGTGGCCATCATGCCTGTCCTAGCAAGAGATGACAGGGAACCAAGAAGACTCCCCACTCTCACCTACCTAAGAGTGGAAAGCATAATCCTTTTGTTTGTATTTCTTGGCAAAATTTCATGTCTCAAGTGCATGAAGTCTTCCTGTCTGTGTAGGAAAGGGAAAAGTGGGTGGTTCATTTACATGTATATGTGTTTCTGCTTAGAATACAGGTTATTCCAGAACTGACACATCATCTTCTCTAACTTTAGTAGTGGAAGCCTATAGTTAGATAGCTCATTCATTCATACTATCTATCACCTTTCTGACTGCTACCTTGAAGCATTAGAAATGATTCTATTCCAGGATCCAAACTTTTATAAGATGGAAATCATAGAATCAGAGAGATCAGGAAGGCAAATATGAGCAAAGTACAATGACATACATTGTATAAAATGCCATAATAAAATCCATTATTGTGTATGCCAGCTAAATAAATAAAATCTGGAAAGACAGAGGTCACAGATGTCTTTAGGGTGTATCTCAATGGTCTCTCCAAACTTCCAAATGACATGTTCTCTCTTCAAACTCATGTATATTATAATTCAGTATGATTACATAGACAAGGAAGTTGTCTTTCATCATTTACAAACCATTCCTTTAGCTCATTTTTTTAAAGTTTTAATTCATTAACTAACTAGCTTCAAACCAAGCCACAAAAAAATGTTAGCATTCAAACCTGGGAACACTAATGGTGTCCATTCCATTGCTTCTCTTTTCCTTTCAGACCTCACTGATGACAAGGGCAGATGAAGCACTTTCCTTACAGTGTTTGCTCAGACAAGGAATCAAACTCTCTCTGAGGCTACGCTGTTCTGATGTACATGCTCGATTGGTTCCTTCCAAGTGAATATATGTGAAGAGACATCTTTTATAAGACCATTAAAGAGAAATTAGAGATTTTAAAATCAAAAATATTGCACCTTATGATAGACCCATCTTATATTTCATATTGATCTCTCAGCCCAACTATATAATCCTTAACTATGTTTTAAAACCACCAGTAGTAGAGGTCCTTTGTAATTTGTATATTAATTCATTCCAACACAGTTCCTTATCAGTCCCTGAGGGGATGTGATGGAGAGATTAGAGGACCAGATCTGAAAACCGACGGATATTGTCTTTATATCTCAGTTCTGATACCAGTTATCTATGTAACATGCATCAGGTTGCCTAACTGTTCTGGATCTCAATATCTTCATCTTTATAATCTTTGAGGCAGCAGGGAAGTAACACAGCTAACAGAGTCATGTTCTTAAGACTCTGGTCAGCTCTCACGTCCATGGCCACCCAGCCACCTGATTTATCCTGTCTCCATAGACTTGGTCCTTGTCCCTTCTCTTAAGACACTGGAACATTTTGAGTGCTTTGCTAAGTTTTGCTTATCTACTATTGATCTCCTCCAATAGACTATAGACACAGGGCCATGGATGAGGTTGTTATTATGTATCTAAAACATCTGTAACAGATCTCAACCTACAGTTGATATTTTATCAGTAATTCTTAAAGCAATTATGTGGCTCTGGGGATTAAATTCAGGATTTCAATCAGTCCAGGCAAGTGCTCCACCACTGAGGTGCATCCCCATTTCCTTAAGTTCTTAAGAAAAAAACGTGATTTATCACCTAAGGAGAAATATACCAAAAGATGGAATTGTTTCCTTAAAACACAAAATTTAGGTTACTTGACTAATAAGAGGCTCATCAAAAAGGAGAACCAATTTAAGTCAACCATAATGTATACCTTACTAATTTAATCCTTACTGTGTGGATAGATGATGGTAGGTGGACAATTGTACAGATAGGAATGTAGATAGATAGATGATATGATGATAGATAATTAGATAGATAAATGGTGAATAGCAGACAGTAAACAGATGGATGTATCTAGATCTTCTAAAAAGTTTTACTAACAAGGTCATTTGTCTAGGAAGTACCAGGGCCCAGGGCCTATACCTGAGCCTGCTAGTTTTGTAGAATTTTTTTCCCTCTTATATGATATAGTCCAAAAATAATAAAGAGAAAAATCTTTGGGGTATGTCCATCTCAGTTTTTTTGACAGCTATGTGATTGTCCACATACAAATATATTACATTTGATTAAGCTGTCGAAAGAAAAGCTAAGTAAGCTTTGTTCCCAACTAACCAATGATAGAACTTAATATAAAACTCCAAATGCTTAGTTTCATTTGAGGAAAACTCAAAAATTTTCCTTCATAATTTGTATTTCCTCCATGATTTTATTTCCTTTGCTGCCCATCTGCGAGGTGTTAACCCAGAGAATGTCCTGAAAAGGACCAGAGGGTGCACATTTTGGATAGTCAAATAAAGCTCTGCTACTTAACCATTTTCCTTTATTTTCGCTGAATAATTGGAAACAATTTTCTAGCCCCTGAGAACTTCTGGTATCTTCCTGTATCCATGGAAACAGCCCCATAATAAGTAGGATCCAAACTCAATCTGTGATAAATACATTATGCTTATAACCATGAGGAGAGGGAACAACTTATTGCATAATGCCCTTGGCCCATTTAAACTGCAGTAATCATATGTCACAAACCAATCCATGAACAGTGGAGATGCATTGCTACCATGATATAGGTAGTTATTCAAATATCAAGATGTTGGAAGGCCTGATGTCTATTGGTGGCCCACTGTCGAGTTCATAGATCCCTTGTTTTAATTATGTCCCCACAGTAAGGTCTAAACATGACCTCTCAGGACTTACATAAGGTCACTCTAATTGTTAAATGTAGTTTTTGACCCCATCCAGGCCAGAGGTCTGACCTGCCCAACCTTTCCCACTAAAAAATTACTCAGGCACTTATATTAATTTTAGCTTGTTTGGCCTATGTCTCAAGCACATTGCTAGCTAGCTCTTTATCTTAATTTAATTTATTTTTATTAATCTACTTGGCCATGTGGCCAGTGGCTGGTGGTTCATCTGTATTCCTACATGCCTCTTCCGTGGCAGCTGGATGGAGACTGTCTTAACTCTGCCCTCCTCTATCTGTCTCTGATTTCCTGCCTATTGCTATGGTGCTCGCCACAGGCCAAAACAGTTCCTTTATTTACAGAACAATTTTCACAGCATATCATATAGAAATACAATCCGACCACACTTTTTTTGTCTAATTAAAAAGGAAGGTTTTAATAGAGTAAAATTATAAATAACAAAACAGTTACTAAGCAAGAACTATAGCTATAATATTTAGTCTATTTGTAATTAACAAAATTAAAGAAAATGCTTTATGGTTTATTTTATTTTTCTGAGTTTAAAGTTTTATATCTAAATATTTTTTAAAATATCTAAGAAAAATTATATTTATAGTTTTAACATTTTTAACTATATCAAAGAAGACAGGAGGATATAATATTATTTAAGTAAATAAGAAGTGTAAGCCACTTTTAAAATCTAGAAATGACAGAGATGACACTTGTCTGTCTGGACAGTCATCTAAAGGTTTTTTTGTAACATTGGGGTATTTATCTTTAGCCTATAAGCCCAGTGTCTTTGGCATATTTTTTAGTGATGTAGAAAATTTGGCATAGTTTGTTAGTTGGGTTTTTTTGTGTTTTGAAGGATGTCTGGCTTTTTGTTTTGTTTTGTTTTTTTGTAGAGCAGGAACCTGAAGGACATTCTCGGCTTGTTTTGTCAAAGTTCAGAGGTCATTTATTTTTTATGAAACTTGTATGTCTAGTTTATACAGCATATTGTTAACCAGTCAACATAAAAACAGTTTTTTGTGTAGTGCCTAACTGTTGCCACAAAGTAAATTTTACATAAAGTTTTTTGATGCCTATCATTTTTTTTAAAAAAAAAAATACATTAGTGCTGCTAGGAGCAGATCTATCTCACTGTTTAGAAAAGTCTAAGTTTTTAAAATATTTTAAATGTGATATTTTGTAGGTTTTTGAAGTGTTTAAAAACTACTTATCTAATTGAAATATGTCTTTGTATCTTTATAAAAATCTAACTAACATGACAATAAGTTTGGTTATCATGATGGCTATTAATCTTTATTTCTTAATTACACATTACAATTTTAAATGAGCTATATAAACAAGAGTATCTTACACAAGAGTATAAAAATACATATAGCATAACAAAATTGACCTCAAATTTGTATCAATAAACCAAAATTTATGTTTTTAAACCATTCTTAAATTGTATTCTCCCCTTCCTTTTTTAGAAAGAGAGTGACTATGACTAGTTACTATTTATAGTGAAAACAAACATTTATAAGTAATATTTTGGGAATTTGGGAATAGCAGTTTATATTATTGGGGTATTTTTTGTTGATTAAGGGGTGCTGACAATCTTATGAGGGTTTTGAGCCTGGATGGATCATCTTAATTGGTATCTTGGAAGTTGATCTTTTTAATAGAGAATGTTTAGGTGGCCTTGGGAAATGAATTTATATTTGTCTAGAAACAATTTATGGGTTTCTATCTTTTGTGGAAACAAAACTAGAAACACTTTTTTTGAGTAACATACCTTTAGATTTAAATTTTAAAGTCAAGATACCTTTATATATTATATAGACTATTTCCTCAGTTGACAATGAATAGAAAGAGAAAAACTTCTTAGTGGGCCTTTTCAGGCCTTTGCCTAAATCTGTACATTTGTGTGCATCCAGCTCTTCTTTTGAGTAGTTGGGGTGTTTGTTCTCTATGACAGGAACCATGGCATGAATATACATTTTCCACAGCAAGTAGCATTCCTGGTTCTCTGTGCTAACACTGCACATATGTTAACAACAAATGAATGAAAGGGTGGGAGAATAAATGGAATATACTACTGATTATTCTATTCTAGAGTTCTCAAAAAATTTTGTTGCTCATATTTTGAGTACTGATTGTAATTATTTTGATTAGAAAAGAAGCAACTGGAAATGATGCTGCTGTGACAAATGTGTATTTTATCAAAAAATGAACTAATATATATGTTTGTTTAATTTAGTAGTCTTTGAAGTTAATTGATTTTTGTAGTTACGTTATTAGAAGTTAAAAAATTAAAAGAAAGCACAGTAATAACTGTAATTTAGACTTTTGTATATTGTCATTATTATATTTTTATATTTTATTTTTAAGGGTTTTTTTTTTAGTCTATGTAGCTTTTTACACATATTTTAACTTGTTTAAGAGGTTTTTTTTTAAAAATCTGAATTGGTTTATTGTGAATCTTTAATTATTTTTTAACTAGAAGAGCCTTTTTAAAAAAAAATGTTAGTATTGTTTTGATTGTAGACTCTGTCTTTTTTGGTGGCTTTTTAACATGGGGAAGGTGCCAGAGCCACACTTATTTTCCCAATATTTAGTGGCACACAGTTTTTGTTGATAAAACTGAGTCAGGAAACTCTTTAAAGGAGCCTCGTCTCTGCTCACTATTAACAAACAGAGTGGAGCCAAGAAAATGCTTTTTAAAAACGCTCTTTGACTCTGTTCTTAAATATAGACAGAAACTTTAAATCAATCACATGTAGCTTGTTGTCGATATTAAGTCTTATGACTTTTGGAAATTAACCTTAAGCTGTCTGCTGCAGATCTGCTATTTTTATTTTTTAATATATATATTTTATTATGAATAAAGTCATAATTTTTATCCATGTATTCCCTTGTTCAAACTCCCTTCTCCCTCCCACCCTTCCCAGTCACTCTCTCTTCTCCCCATCACTTTATCTCTTCCCTAGAAAGGGCAGGAGGTCCTAAGATCCCAACGTGGCTTGGTTCAGGATCTACTTCAGGCAAATCCGCTTTCCTCACCTCAACATCAAGACTGGGTCAGGTGTTCCTCTGGAGGGAATGGGCTTCAAGGTGTGAGTCCAAGGTGCTTCAGATCCCAAGCTGTTCAGTGGTTGTGGCTTATACCTTGGCTATGCTTTGCTTTTTGTTTAAAGTCTACTAATGAAAGAGTATATCTCCTGCTTATCTTTCTGGGTTTGTAATATCTTGATCAGGAGGATATTCAAGGTTACAAAGTATGCATTTGATAAAATCATTCATTGACTTTAGGTTTAATTTTGCTATCTAAAAACTCACCAGTTTTTTTCAGAATCTTCAATTTATTGAAACAAATTTACAATGTATGTCCTTATGATTTTCAGGAATTTCATTTATATCTGTTATAATATTTGACTTTCTTTTTTGTATTCTTTTTTTGTTATGAATAAAGTCACATTTTCTATCCATGTATATCCTTATTCAAGGTCTTCTCCCCCTCCCACCACATCAGGTCATTCTCTCTTCTCCACATTTCCCCATCTCCTCCCTAGCACGGGCAGGAGGTCTCAAGGTCCCAATATTGCTTAGTTCAGCCTCCACTCCTGGCAGATCCAGTTTTCTCCCCCCAACATCAAGACTGAGTCAGGTGTTTCTCTAGAGGAAGTGGGATCCAAGCTGTCAGTCCAAGGTGTTTCAGATCCCAAGCTGTTCAGTGGTTGTGATTTGAATCTGCTATTTTTAAATTTAAGTCTAAACACTGCTGTGTCTCTGTACTATGATCTACTTTAGATATATGATATAGAAATCAATTTGGCTCTGTTTTTGTGCTTTAGAATGCCTTTTAAGCTTTGTAAGGCTTTATGCATGTGTTTGGGGCCCCATGTTGGATGTCAACTGTTACATGAGGTTTTTTTTTTTTTGTTTTTTTGTTTTGTTTTGTTTTGTTTTTTTGACCCTGTCCGGGCCATAGGTCTGACCTGCCCAACCTGTTTGAGACTGCTTTCCCCCCAAAAAATGACTCAGTCACTTATATTAATTTTATCTTGTTTGGTCTATGTCTTATGCACATTGCTAGCTAGATCTTTCATCTTAATCTAATTTATTTTTCTTAATCTACTTGCCCATGTGGCCAGTGCCCAGTGGTTCACCTGTATTCCTACATGCTTCTTCCTTGGTGGCTGGATGAAATCTGTCTTAACTCCACCCTCATCTATCTCTGATTTCCTGCCAGTAGGAAATCCTGCCTACAGTGCTCACCACAGACCGAAACAATTTCTTTATTTACAAAATGATTTTCACAACATATAAAAAAATCCACCACAACTAGTCCCATTCATTT
The DNA here is from genome assembly GCA_004025045.1 of Sigmodon hispidus. Taxonomy (NCBI): domain Eukaryota; kingdom Metazoa; phylum Chordata; class Mammalia; order Rodentia; family Cricetidae; genus Sigmodon; species Sigmodon hispidus. Next base: position 30,502 of record PVIH01015151.1, read on the forward strand.
AATACACTCTTAAAGCACCAAAATCCTGTTGTTGAAAATTTTTTAGAGGACATTATTATAACTATACTTTTTGTTATTTTTTATCAGTATTAATCTGCTACTATGCCTAATTTAAGGATGAACATCTCCCTCCCTCTCTCACTCTGTGTGCGTGTATGTGTGTGTGTGTGTGTGTGTGTGTGTGTGTGTACTTGTGATAGTTGATAATGTCAACTTGACAGGATATAAAACCATCAGGAAACAGATCTTTGCATGTTTAAGTAGTTTTCTAGACTGGATTAACTGAGGTGTGAAGAGCAACGTTAAACATTACAGACACTATTCCATGAGCTAGGATTCTGTAGGAAGTGAGCTGAACACCAGCATTTACCTCTCTGTACTTCTTTGTTGTGGATACAATGGGACCAGCTGCTGCTTGTTCCTGTTGCCATGACTTCCCTGTCATGATGGACTGAACCCTCAAACTTTGAAACAAGGTAAATCCTTTCTTCCTGAAGTTGCTTTATCATAGAAACCAGAAAAGTATAAAAGTAACTAGTATTATGTCTAAAAAAAATAGTATTCATATATAGTCTCTCTCTCTCTCTCTCTCTCTCTCTCTCTCTCTCTCTCTCTCTCTCTCTCTCACCCCCCCCCACACACACACATCACTCAATATGACCCACACTGGGAGAATATATTGTACTAGAATTTGGGAGGGGGGTACCAACCAGTTCCCAAATCATGACACAGAGACTTCTTACATATTAGTTAAAAATTAGCCTTATCTTATGCTCATTTCTTGCTAGCTCCTATAACTTAATCTATTTTTTCTTCATCTACATTTTGTTTCAGGGCTTTTTGCCTTTCTTTCCTTCTATATGTCCCACTCCATGTCTATCTGGCTTGTGGCTGCCTGGCTGACCCTGCGGTCTCCTGCTCTTTCTCCCTCATGAGTTCTTTCTCCTTCTACTTATTCTCTCTGTTCATTAGCCCCACCCATCACTCTCCTGCCTAGCTATTGGCTGGTCAGCTTTTTTATTACACAAGTTATGTACTTTAGGCAGGCAATGTGAAACAAATGCAACATATTTTTATATAGTTAACAAAGGCAGCAGAAATAAATGTAACATACCTTTACACAGTTAAAGTAATATTTCACAACATAAACAAATGTAACATGTATTTGCCTAATTAGAATAATATTCCACAATATACTGTTGCAGATAAAGGATAACTATAGCAGTTAGTCCAAACTGTAACAATAAAGTCAAAGTCTCATGAAAAGTTACAGATACAGGCACGGGAACTCCAGGTGGACCACTGACCCTTGGACCTCACCAACTCTCTTGGTTCCCCCAACTATCCCTTATCGCACTTCCCTCCTCATTGCTGTCTCAGTCTCCTACTCAGGGAGAGAATTCCTACTCACCCAGAGGCCATGCCAGCCACAAGAACTTTAGGCAGGCCACTGGCCCAAGAACCTTCTTCACTCTCTTGGTGCCCCCCAACACTATTCCAAATCCCCCCTTCTCTGTGTCCTAGCCCCCAATATGGGCAGAGATCTCTCCTCCCCCCAGCTAAACCACAGGCCACATGGACCTGAATATCAAAAAGGAATCAGGAACCAAGGAACAAAACACCCATCCAACAAGGACAAACTCAGAAATCAGCATCTAGACCCAGATGCCTAGATGCCAGAATTAAGAACACAATCAACTGTATCAAAGTAATAGTCACGATCAGAGCCCAGCCCTCCTGCTACAGCAAGCCTTGGATATTCCAGCACAGCTGAAGCACAAGAAAAAGATCTAAAACCAACTATATTGAGATGATAATGACCCTTAAAGAGGAAATTAATAAATTCCTTTAAAAAAAATCAAGGGAAAGAAAAACAAAAATTGGAGAAAATAAATAAATCTCTTAAGGAAAGTCAAGAAAACACAAACAGTTGAACACAACAAGTAAAACTGTTCAAGACCTAAAAAATGGAAGTAAAATTAATAAAGAAAACACAAACTGAGAGAATTCTGGGAATGAAAAATCTAGGTAAGAAAACAAGAGAGGCAAATTTCACCAGCAGAATATAAAGGATGGAAAAGAGAATTTCAGTCATTAATGATATAGAAGAAATAAAAACACTAGTAAAGGAAAATGTTAAGTCTAAACAATTCCTGATACAAAACACCCAAGAACTCTGGGACAGTATGAAGAGATCAAACCTAAGACTAACAGAAATAGAAGGAGAATCCTAGCCCAAAGGTCCAGAAAAAAATTTTTTTTAACAAAACCACAAAATAAAAGTTTTCTGGGCTGGAGAGATGGCTCAGTGTTTATGAGCATTGGCTGTACTTCCAGAGGTCCTGAGTTCAATTCCCAGCAACTACATGGTGGCTCATAACTATCTCTATTGGGATCCGATGCCCTCTTGTGGTATAAAGGCATACATGCAGACAGAACACTCAAATACATGAAATAAATCTCTTTAAAAAATTTCCTAGCCTAAAGGAGGTGCCTATCAAGGTACAAGAAGTATACAAAACACTAAATAGATTGAACTAGAAAAGAAAGTCACCATATAATAACCAAAACACTAGATATACAGAACAAGGTATGATTACTTCTTTTTGTTTTAGAGCTTTCAGGTGTGCTATTGAGTTGCTAATACGAGATCTCTCGAGTTTTGTTTTGTTTTGTTTTTCTAATGCAGGCACTTAGTGCTATGAAATTGTCTTTCAGAACCACTTTTGTTGTGTCCTGTATGTTTGGCTATGCTATATATTCATTTTCATTGAATTCTTGAAGGTTAAATTTTCTTTATTTTTATCTTGACCCATTTTTAATTCAGTACATAGTTATTCAATTTCCATTAGTTTGTAAAATTTCTGTTGTTGTTGCTATCTAGGTTTAATTTGTGGTGGTCTGATAGGATTCAGGGAGTTATATCAATTTCTTGTATCTGTTGAGACTTGGTTTGTGACTGAGTATGTAGTTACTTTTGGAGAAAGTTTCATGAGATGCAAAGAATATCTGTTAGATCCTTTTGGTTTAAATGTCTATTAGCTTCAGTATTTCTCTGTTTAGATTTTGTCTGAGTCCATTGGTGAGAATAGGGTAATAAAATTTCCCACTATTACTGTATGAGGATCATGCTATAGTAGTGCTTCTTTTACAAAATTGTGTGCCTTTGCTTTGGGGGATTGGTATTAAGAACAAAATGCCATCTTGTTGGATTTTTTGAGTATGTAGTGTCCTTCCCTATCTAGTTTGATTAGTTTTGTTTGAGGACTATTTTGTTATATAATTAAAATAGCTACACTAGCTTGCTTCTTAGGTCTATTTGCTTAGAATATCTTTTTCCAGCCCTTTACATTAAGGTGATGTCTATCCTTGAAGCTGTATGTTTCTTGGACACATTGGAAGGATAGATCCTGTTTTTACATCCATTCTGTTGGTCTGTGTCCTTTTATTGAGGAATTGAGACCATTGATATTGAGAGCTATTAATGACCAATTATTCTTGTTATTTTTGTTGGTGGTGATGGTTCTGGTTGTGGTGGAGAGAGAGACAGAGAGAGAAGAAGAAGAAGAAGAAGAAGAAGAAGAAGAAGAAGAAGAAGAAGAAGAAGAAGAAGAAGAAGGAAGAAGAAGAAGAAGAAGAAGAAGAAGAAGAAGAAGAAGAAGAAGAAGAAGAAGAATTGTGCTTCCCTTCTTTTGATTTTGTTGGTATGGAATTATTTATTTTCATGGTAATGAACCTTCTTAGATTTGAGTTTTCCTTTTACATCTTTTGTATGGCTGGGCTAAATTTGTAGATAGATGTTGTTTAAATTTGACTTTATCACAGAATATCTTATTTTCTCCATCTATGATGATTGAAAGTTTGCAGGGCATAATAGTTTGGGCTGACATCTGTGGTTTCTTAGAGTCTGTGAGCCATCTGTCTAAACATTTTTGCCTTTTAGACTCTCTGCGAAGAAGTCAGGTGACTCTAATAGGTCTGCCTTTGCATGTTACTTGGTCTCTTTCCCTTGCAGATTTAATATCTTGTTTATTTTGTCCATTTAGTGTTTTGATTATTATGTGGTAAGGGTACTTTTTCCTGATACAGTCTATTTGGGCGTCTGTAAACTTCTTGTACCTTCATAGACATGTCATTCTTAGGTTGGAAAATTTTCTTCTTTGATTTTGTTGAATATATTCTCTGGGCCTTTGAGCTGGGTTTCTTCTCCTTCTAATCCTATCATTCTTATGTTTGATCCTTCCATAATGTCACAGTTTTGTGTTAGGAATTTTTTAGATTTAACATTTTCTTTGACTGATGAATCTATTTCCTCTATCATGTCTTCAATGCCTGAGGTTCTTTCTTCCATTGATTGTATCTTATTGGTGAAGCTTAAATCTTTAGCCCTTGTTCCCTTACCCAGATATTTCATTTCCATGATTCCCTCAATTTGTTTTCTTTATTGCTTCTACTTTCATTTTCAGGTCTCAATTTTTTTTTTCATCTGTTTTTTTCTCGGCTTTCATTCTTTTAAGGATTCATTGATTTCTTCCATTTTTGTTTGTCTTTTCTTCAAATTTTAAGCCATTTTATTCATTTCCTCTTTAAGGATCTCTGTCACCCTCCTAAAGTCATTTTAGTGTCACTTTCTTATGCTCCAGTTGTGTTGGATTGTTCAGGTCTTACAGTTATACAATAGTCAGGCTCTGCTAATGCCATATTGCCCTTTATGTTTTGATTGTGCTCTTACACTGGCACTTAGACATCTAAATTTGGGATGATTATAGGTCTATTCCTGAGTTTGTCTTTGTTGGGTGGGTGTTTTGTTTCTTGATTTCTCTTTTCTTTTTGATCTTCTGGCCTAAATGGTGAAGGCTTCTGATGACTAGAATGTCTTCAGGTCCAGTATAGTGTCTCCTCTAGGGATTTTTGGATTAGGGGTCCCTAGATCTGGCCTACCATCTGGTAAAACCAAACAAAGTCTTCTTTTGAACTTCTAGACCAGGATATGAAGCCCAGGGGTGGGGTTCTCTAGGTCTGGTCTTGCCTCTGGGGTCTCTAAGATCAGCCTGCCTGGTCTTTAGTAAAGCTGCCAGGGTTGGGGTCCCTAGATCCAGCCTGTGCTCTGGTAAACTGGTAAAACTGAAGTCTGCATCTGAAGTAGTAGGCCAGAAGTTTCTAGATCTGTCCTCACCTCTAATAAAGCAGAGGTCTTCTTCCAAAGTTTTAGATTAAAATTTGGTGCAGGGTGAAGGAGGGACATGCAGTCTGGGGTTATTGTGCATGCTTAAAGGAGTTTTGTGGGCAGTGTGCAGTGTCTTACCTGAGGTTCCCAGATCCTGTCTGGCCTCTGGTAAAGCCAAAGACTTCTTCCAAAGTAATAGATTGAGATATGGGATGGGGGGAGGGGGAGGGAGTGCAGTCTGGGGTTGTTGGACAAGCTTAAATGGGTTTAGAGGGTGGTGAAGGTGATTTCTCCTGGGTCCCTAGGACCACCCTGACCTCCAGTAAAGCATCCAGGTCTGTGAGCCCTAGTGTGGAGCCCAGAGGAGTGAGTCTCTTATACATATTTTTAATTGTTTTAAAATATAATGTTCATTAATTCATGATCACTGATCAACCTCACCACACATCTCTCAGGTGTTGGAGAAAATGCATATGGCAGTGCATCTTTGACCACATCTCATCCTCCCTCATTGTTGATGAGCATCCTCACAAATACTACTCTTCAGTGTATTGGAAGACATCACCACCAGTAACTGGCTCCCCTTCTTGTCCAGGGAGTAATCTAATTACAGAGTCCTGTCCTGAGACTCTTAGCCTTAGAATTGCTTTTGGCATCAATTGTCTTGTCTTGAGTGTCCTTGGAAACAAACTCTGAAATAAAGATTCAAAATAAAAAATAATCATGTAGAGATATAGGAAACACTTGGAATAAAGTGAGGAAATTATACCAAAAAGAGAAGGCAGGCAAGGCTACTTAATTTAATAGTGAAGGATTATTAAGTAGAAACCCCAATGGCAGCTGTGGTATATCAGCTTATGAGCTATTGGTCAGGGAGGACCAAGTGGCTCCCACAATATGACTACTGTCACTCCTTGATTCTCACTATAACTAGTTCATAAGACACCAAAACACTTTAGGTACAAGATAGAGAGAAATCATACTAGAATTGAACCAGACGCTTCCCCTCTGCTGGTCAGCATCACAGTGCTGAAAGTGAAAGGCATGCAATGACTGTGCTGACAGTCTTACCCAGCACCAACCTGCCTGGAAAGCAGTGCCTCCCTGTGCAATGCTGACATAAGAAAGAATGAATTTTGTGCACAGTTTCTATCCTGGACACTAGACCTGGGTTCCATAAATGGAGAGAGGATAGAAGACAGATATGTGAGAAATGTTGGAAAAGCCAGACCTCAGATTTACTGGGATTTTATTTTGGAAAAAAGGTAAGGAATTTATATTCAAACTATCATCAACTATCAGATAGTCCTAACCATCTGATCTGGCATTTTGATAGCATAAAAAAGAAAAGGCCTTTTGAGTTTAAGGATGAAGAACCAAGTATGGTAGAGGCATCAGAAGTCTGAGAAGTGTCATCACAATGTATTTTAATAAGGCAAGTGACACAGGTGGGTCACTGAACACTTCATGTTCAGGGCTGAGAGTGAACACACAAAAAAAACTTTATGATACTGATACTGTTTTTGCTAAATAGTCATGTTATCAAACTGCCTTCTAAATAATTATGTTTATGACTATAGATTTTGGTCTACAGATTACATCCTCAGCCTTGGTCAGAAACACTTATTGTAGGGAGTAGTGGCTGACAATAAGTGGCGGTTGAGTGTACAATCGTAAGTGGGACATCTATATCAATGCTCATCCCACAGTTCAGTGGAATATAAGGCAGAAACAATTAAAGAGCTGGATGATGGGAAAGAATTATATGGAATGCTGACTTCTGAATATAGCATGACAGCCATATACATCACTCACAGCAACTGTGGTTACCAGCACAAATTCAGGCAAGTTATGATGTTAACATTTTCATTTTCACTGGTTGCACGTAATGAAGACTTCAAGTCCTTTAAGCTACATAAGTATCATCCTTCATTACTTTTACTACTTACTACTCATGATCACTTAAAAAGATTTGTTTGCTTAAGAGGAGAGTAGGACAGCATGGGAACAGCCAAGCCCCTGGACACACAGCTAAGAGGTGAGGGTCATCCCTTCCCACAGGTCAAGCAGAGATGTACTAATCTCCAAGCCCCTGCCTGGAGTCAGGACACAGCCTCGGCTGGCCACCCCCTGTCCAAACCACAATCAGTGTCATCAAACTGCGACTGCACAGGAGCAGCAGAGCTCCTGGACACACAGCTATGAGCTGGGAGAGCACACTGAAGGCCAAGTTCCAGCAAAACACAGCCACTGGGGGCCACCCCTGCCCAAACAGCAATCAGCTTCATCACATTGCAACTGCATGGGACAAGCTCTGAACACACAGCTGACTAAGAGCCCTCAGGCCTATAACTGACTAAGAACTGACCAAGAGCTGACCAAGAGTAAACTAAGGAAACAATGGTCAGACAGCAGTGCAAGAATACATACAACAATACAAAGATCAACAAGACACCACCAGAAGAAGCAGGTGGTCCTACAGCATCAAGACCTGAACATAACAATGAAGAGGAAAAAGAAGGAAACAACCTTAAAAACAGCTTTAAGAAGCTAATAGAAACCTTAAAAGAAGATATTAAAGACTCCCTTAAAGCAATAGAAGAAAAATACAAACAAAAAATTGGAAGAAATGAACAAATTTCTGAAAGAAAACAAGTGAAAAAAACATTCCAAAAATTAAAAATTGAAATAGAAGCTATAAAAAAGGCACAAACTGAGACAAAGCTGAAAATAGAAAACCTGAAGAAAAGAACTGGAACCACAGATTCAAACATAACCAACATAATCCAAGAGATAGAAGAGAGAATCTCTGGAGTGGAAGGCTCAATAGTAGAAATAGATTCATCAGTTAAAGAAAATACTAAAACCAAAAAAGTCATGACATAAAATGTCCAGGAAATCTGAGATACCATGAAAAGGCCAAACCTAAGAATAATTGGAATCAAAGAAGAAGAACACCATCTTAAAGGCACAGAAAATATATTCAACATAATCATAGAGGAAAACATTTCCAAACTAAAGAAGGTAATACCTATAAAGATACAAGAAGCCTACAGAACAGCAAATAGACTAGACCCACAAACAAAGTCTGCTCACCATATAATAATCAAGCCAACTAAACCTACAGAGCAAAGAAAAAATACTAACAGCTGCAAAAGAAAAAGACCAAATTACCTATAAAGACAGACACATCAGAATAACACCTGACTATTCAATGGAAACAATGAAAGCAGGAAGGTCCTGCTCAAACATTATACAACATTAAATGTGCATGGATGCCAACCTAGACTATTGTACTGAGCAAAACCATCAGTTAACATACATGGAGAAAGCAGGATATTTCATGAAAAAAAAAACATATTTAAACAATACCTATCCACAAATCTGGCTCTACAAAAAGCCCTAGTTGGAAAAGTCCAACGTAAGGAAGGCAGAAACACCCATGTAACCAAAAACAGTCAATAAGCCCACAAAAGAAAAAAAAAAAGAAATACACACAAGCTACCATCAAAAAAACAGGAAATAACAATCATTAGTCATTAATATTCCTTAATATCAATGGACTCAATTCACCTATGAAAAGACACACTCTAGCACGATGGACAGAAAAACAGAAGTCATCCTTCTGCTGCATACAAGAAACACTCCTCAACTCCAAAGACAAACACAGGCTCAGAGTAAAGGATTGGGAAAAGATTCTCTAATCAAATGGCCCTAAGAACAAGCTGGTGTAGCCATTCTAATATCTAACAAAATAGACTTTAAACTAAAATCAATAAAAAGAGACTAGGATAAACATTACTTATTCATCTCAGGAAAAATCCATCAAGGTGAAGTTTCAATCCTGAAAATATAGGCCCCCAACACAAGGGTATCTATATATGTAAAAGAAACATTACTAAAGCTTAAACCTCACACACTAATAGTGGGAGACTTCAATACTCCACTTTCACCATTAGATAGGTCAATCAGACAGAACTCAACAGAGAAATGAGGGACCTAACAGAAGTTATAACCCAAATGGACTTAATAGATATATACCAAACCTTCCACCCACACACAAAGGAATATACATATGTCTCATCACTCTATGGAACTTTCTCTAAAATTGACTACATACATGGTCATAAAGCAAATATCAACAGATACAAAAAAAATGGGAATAACTCCTTGTACCATATCAGATCACCAGGTCTAAAGTTAAGAGTTCAACAACATCAAAAAATCACAGAAAGCCTACCAACTCATGTAAACTAAACATCACTCAACTGAACCACCTCTGAGTCAAGGAAGAAATTAAGAAAAAAATCAAAGACTTCCTAGAATTTAAGGAAAATTAATCCACAACATACCCAAACTTATGTGACACAAAGAAAGCAGTCTTAAGAGGAAAATTCATAGCACAAGATGCCTGTATGAAAAACCTAGAGAAATCCCACACAAGAGACCTAACAGCACAGCTGAAAACTCTAGAACAATTAGAAGCAAACTCACCTAGAAGGAGTAGACAGAAGGAAATAATCAAACTTAGAGCTGAAATCAATACAACTGAAACTAAGAGAACAATACAAAGAATCAATAAATCAAAGAGTTGGTTCTTTAAGAAAGTCAACAAGATAGATAAAACCTTATCCAAACTAATCAAAAAGCAGAGAGTATCCAAATCAACAAAATCAGAAATGAGAAGGGGGGCATAACAACAGACCCCCCAGGAAATCCAGAGAATTATCAGGTCATACTCCGAAAATTTATACTCCACAAAAATGGAAAACCTAGAAGAAATGGACAACTTTCTGGACAGGTACCACTTATCAAAATTAAACCAAGATCAGATTAAAGACTTAAACAGACCTATAACATCAAAGGAAACTGAAGCTGTCATTAAAAGTCTCCCAAGTAAAATAAAGCCCAGAGCCTGATGGTTTCAGTGCAGAATTCTACCAGACATTCAAAGAAAAAGTAATATCAACACTCCTCAAATTGTCCCATACAGTAGAAAATGAAAGAATATTGCCAAACTCTTTTTGTGATGCCACAGTAACCCTAATACCCAAGTCACTCAAAGATACAATAAAGTAAGAGAATTACAGAACAATCTCCCTCATGAACATTGATGCAAAAATTCTCAATAAAATTCTGGCAAACCGAAATCATCCATCACAACCAAGTAGGCTTCATCCCAGAGATGCAGGGATGGTTTAACATATGAAAAACTGTAAATATCACCTGTCATATAAACATATTGAAAGAAAAAAAAAAACACATGATCATCCCATTAGATGCAAAAAAAAAAAAAAAGGCCTTAGAAAAATCTAACACTCCTTCATGATAAAAGTTCTGGAGAGGTCAGGTATACATGGAAAATACCTAAATATAATAAAGTCAATATACAGCAAGCTGACAGCCAATATCAAACTAAATAGACAAAAACTCAAAGCAATCCCACTAAAGTCAGGAACAAGACAGTACTGTTTTCTCTCTCTCCTTATCTATTCAATATAGTTTTCAAAGTTATAGCTAAAACAATGAGAGAACAAAAGGAAATTAAGGAGATACAAATCAGAAAGAAAGAAGTCAAACTCTCTCTATTTGCAGATGATATGGTTGTTTAAATAAGTGATCCCCAAAATTCTACCAGGGAACTCCTCCAGCTCATAAACACTTTCAGCAATGTAGCAGAGTACAACATGACCTCAAAAAAATCAGTATCCCTTCTATACACTAAAGATAAAAGTGCTGAGAAAGAAATTAGAGAAACATCACCCTTTAAAATAGCTGCAAATGGCATTAAATATCTTGGTGTAGCTTTAACCAAAGAAGTAGCAGACCTCTTCAACAAAAACTTTGTCACTGAAGAAAGAAATTAAAGAAGATATCGGAAAATGGTAAGACTCCCATGCTCCTAGACAGGTAGGATCAACATAGTAAAAATGACAATTTTACCAAAAGCAGTATACACATTCAATGTAATACTCATCAAAATCCCAACACCATTTTTTACAGACCTTGCAAAAATACTTAACTTTATATGGAATAACAGGAAACCGACGATTGCCAAAGCAATCCTGCTCAATAAAAGAAGCTCAGGAGGCATCACCATCCCTGACTTCAAGCTATATCATATAGCTACAGTAATAAAAACAGCCTGGTACTGACATAAAAACAGACTTATAGATCAATGGAATCAAATTGAAGACCCTGGCATTTACCCAAATACATATGAACACCTGATCTTTGACAAAGAGGCCAACAATATTCAATGGAAAAAAGATAGTATCTTCAACAAATGGTGTTGGAATAACTGGATGATAGCATGTAGAAGAATGCAAATAGAGCCAAACCTATCACCATGCACAAAACTTAAATACAAGTGGATCAAAGACCTCAACCCAGTGACACTGAACTTGATAGAAAAAAAAGTGGGAAATAGCCTTTTGCATTGGCACAGGTGACTACTTCCTAAATATAATACCAGTAGCACAGACACTAAAAACAACAATTAATAATTGGGACATTCTGAAACTGAGAAGTTTCTGTAAGGCCAAGTACACTGTCAATAAGACAAAACCACAGCCTACGGAATGGAAAAAGATCTTCACCAACCCTACAACTGACAGAAGACTGATCTCTGAAATATAAAAAGAACTCAAGTAACTAGGGCTTCAAACCCTAAATAACCCAATTTTAAAATGGGGTTCTGAACTAAAAAGGGAAATCTCTACAAAAGAATTACAAATGGTTGAAAGGCACTTGAAAAATTACTCAACATCTTTAGCCATCAGAGAAATGCAAATCACAACAACTTTGAGATACCACTTGACATCTGTCAGATTAGCTAAGATCAAAAGCACAGAAGACAGCCTATGCTGGAGAGGGTGTGGAGCAAGGGGAACACTCCTCGATTGTTGGTGAGAGTGTAAACTTGTTCAGCCACTTTGAAATGCAGTATGGTGGTTCCACACAAAACTGGGAATCAATCTCCCCAAGGATCCAGCAGTACCACTACTGAGCATATACCCAAAGGACTCACATTTCACTCCAAAGGCATTGGCTCAACTATGTTCATAGCAGCATTGTTTGTAATAGCAAAAAACTGGAAACAACCTAGATTTCCCTCAACTGAAGAATGGATTTACAAACCCTGGTACATCTACACAATGGAGTACTACTCAGCAGCTAGAAAAAAATGATATCCCAAAATTTGCAGGCAAAGGATGGATTTGGAGAATATCTGCCTGAGTGAGGTATAACAAGCCCAGAAAGATAAGCACGGGATGTACTCACGCATTAGTGGACTCTAGACAAAAAGCAAAGAACACCCAAGCTGCAAACCACATCCTTTGAAAAGCTTAGGATCAGCAGGAACTTAAGAGAGACATCCAGGGATTCCCCTAGAAAGAGAAAATAGAGAAGATCATCTTAGAAAATAAGAAGTTGCAACCAAGAAGATGTTGGAACAAATCATGAGAGAAAGAGATGATTGAGAGGAGCAGCAATGAGGGAGAAAGAAAAAAAGAGATGGAGATCTTAATAAAGGAAGCCAATATGGGGTTGGAAAAAGACTGGATGCTAGGGTAACCTACAAGAACTCACAGGATGTCCCAGCTAGGTCTCCAACCAATAGTGAAGGTGTCACCTAGACAGGACTTCCCCTATAGTCAAATTAATAGCCACCCCAAGTGCCATCATAGAACTTACATCAAACAATGGATTGAGATAGAGGCAGAGATACATGGCTGAGCACCTGGTCCAGCTGAGAGCAAAGGAGAAGAGTCTATATGAGCAAGGGTATAGGGCTTTTGAGGAAAATTCCCACAGTAATGGCTGGCTGGAGCTCTGGGGATCTCACTGAATTAAGAACAGCCACTGGAGAACCTTCAGAAAAAAAAAACTAGACCCTCCAAGGATAGGAAGTTGTCCACTGACATGGGCAGTATGTGGATCCTCAAGGGGAAGGATCAGACTGTGCTTCTACGCATGGACTGGCATTTTGGAGCCCATTCTTTCCAGAGGAACACCTAACCCATTCATGACATTAAGATGAGGAAATCAGACCTGCCCAGAATAGATGTTTCTAGCCCTTTTGGGGGGTGTGATGGGGGGATGGGGAGAAGGGAGGCTGAAGGCAGACAGAAAGGGACTGGGAGAGGGAAGGAAGGGAAAGAAAGGGGATACATGGGAAAGAAAAGACTTTACTTTCTAAAAAAAATTTTTTAAAGATTCTTATTAGGTATCTGTGGATAATCTAAATTTACTGTGTTGAGCAAGGTAGGTTTAGCTTACAGAGATACTTCTCTGTGTGTTACCAGACCCAGCCTTAAACTTAATCTTTTATCAGCAGCATTGTTTATCCATTATACCTCTTACAAACTGCTTCACAGCCACTAAAACATACCAGAAGATTATTAGCAAAACATGACAAGCAGCTTTCTGCTCATGTTATCTTTAGGTATCCAATGGTTAGAACAAACTTCACTGATAGGGAACCCAGGCAGACACTTAGTATCCCTAGGAAAGCCTCTGATGTCTTCTCAGGTGTTTTGGTCTCATATACTCACAAGTCTTCAACATGTAGCGACAGTAAAATATTTGCTATTTTTTTCATTGCTGACAGTTTTTAATCACTATTTCTAATTTTTTGTTAATTTTCTTTTTTTATTTTATTATTATGAACAAAGAAGTCACATTTTCTATCCTTGTATACCCTTATTCAAGGTCCCTTCCCCCTCCCACCACATCAGGTCATTCTCTCTTCTCAACAACTCCTCATCCCCTCCCTGGGCAGGCGGCAGGCAGTCCCATGGACCCACTGACCCAATAATGCTTAGTTCAGCCTCCACTCCTGGCAGATCCAGTTTTCTCCCACCACCACAAGAGTGAGTCAGGTGTTCCTCTATGGGGAGTGGGATCCAAGGAGTCAGTCCAGGGTGTTTCTGATCCCAAGCTGTTCAGTGGTTGTGGTTTGCAGCTTGGGCATGGTTTACTTTTTCTTGTTTGTTTGTTTAGAGTCCACTAATGAGTGAGTACATCTCCTGCTTCTCTTTCTGGGTTTGTGATACCTCACTCAGGAGGATATTCTCCAAATCCATCCATTTGCCTGCAAATTTTAGGATATCATTTTTTCTTACTGCTGAGTAGTATTCCATTGTGCAGATGTACCACAGTTTGTTAATCCATTCTTCAGTTGAGGGACATCTAGGTTGTTTCCAGGTTCTTGCTATTACAAATAATGCTGCTATGAACATAGTTGAGCTAATGCCTTTGGAGTGTGACTGTGCATCTTTAGGGTATACACCCAGAAGTAGTATTGCTGGATCCTTGGGAAGATTGATTCTCAGTTTTCTAAGAAACCACCATATTGCATTCCAAAATGGCTAAACAAGCTTATACTCCCACCAACAAAGGAGGAGTGTTCCCCTTGTTCCACATCCTCTCCAGCATAGGCTGTCATCTGTGTCTTTTATCTTAGCCAATCTAACAGGTGTAAGGTGGCATCTCAGAGTTGTTTTGATTTGCATTTCTATGATGGCTAAAGATGATGAGCACTTTTGCAGGTGCCTTTCAGCAATTCTTAATTCTTCTGCTGAGAATTCCCTTTTTAGATCTGAACCCCATTTTTGATTGGGTTATTCAAGGTTTTGGGCTCTAGATCCTTAAGTTTTTTATATATCTTAGAGATCAGCCCTCTATCACTTGTAGGATTGGGAAAATCTTTTCCCATTCTATAGGTTGTAGTTTTGTCCTATTGACAGTGTCCTTGGCTTTACAGAAGCTTCTTAGCTTCAGGAGATCCCACTTATTGATTGTTGATCTTAGTGTCTGTGCCACTGGTGTTATGTTTAGGAAGTGGTGGCCTGTGTCAATTTGTAGAAGTGTATTTCCCACTTTCTTTTCTATCAAGTTCAAAGTGACTGGGTTTATGTTGAGGTCTTTGATCCACTTGGATTTGAGTTTTGTGCAAGGTGACAGGCTCGGATCTATTTGCAGTTTTCTACACACTTCCATCCAGCTGTGTATGACAATACCGTTTGTTAAATATGCTATCTTTTCTCCATTGAATATTTTGGGCCTCTTTGTCAAAGATCAGGTATTCATAGGTTTTTGGGTTAATGTCTGGATCCTCAATTCTATTCCATTGATCCACAAGTCTGTTTTTATGCCAGTACCAGGCTGTTTTTATTACTATAGCTCTATAGTATGACTTGAAGTCAGGGATGGTGATGCCTCCTGAGGTTCTTTTATTGAGTGAAATCGTTTTGGCAATCCTGGCTTTCCTGTTATTCCAAATGAAGTTGAGTATTTTTCTTTCAAGGTCCAAACAATATTGTGTTGGGATTGTGATGGGCAGTGCATTGAATCTGTAGATTGCTTTTGGTAGAATTGTCATTTTTACTATGTTGATCCTTCCTATCCAGGAACATGGGAAAGCTTTCCATTTTCTGATATCCTCTTCAATTTCTTATTTCAGATATTTAAAACTTTTGTCAAACATATCTGATACTTCTTTGGTTATAGTTACTCCAAGGTATTTAATAGTATTTGCAGCTATTATGAAGGATAATGTTTCCCGTATTTATTTTTCAACTTTTGAAGGGCTACTGATTTCTTTGAGTTAATCTTGTATCCTGCTACATTGCTGAAGGTGTTTATCAGCCTTAACAGTTCCTTGGAAGAATTTTGTGGGTCACTTATGTATACAATCATATCATCTGCAAATGGAGATAGTTTCACTTCTTTTCCAATTTGTATCCCCTTAATCTCCTTTCATTCTCTTATTGATTTAGCTAAAACTTCAAGAACTATATTGAATATATAAGGGGAGAGAGGACATCCTTGTCTAGTTCCTGATTTTAGTGGGATTGCTTTGAGTTTTTCTCCATTAAGTTTGATACTGGCTATCGGCTTCTTGTAAATCACCTTTATCATATTTAGGTATTCTCCCTGTATTCCTGATCTCTCCATGACTTTTATCATAAAGGAGTGTTGGATTTTGTCAAAGGTTTTTTCAGTATCTAAGGATATCATCATGTGGTTTTACTCTTTTAGTTTGTTTATATGATGAATAACGTTTACAGTTTTTCATATGTTAAACCAGCCCAGCATTTCTGCTTGGTTGTGGTGGATGATATTTTTTATACATTGTTGCATACAGTTTGCTAAAATTTTGTTGAGAATTTTAGCTTCAATATTCATGAGGGAGATTGGTCTCTAGTTCTCCGTCTTTGTTGTGTCTTTGAGTGACTTGAGTATTAGAGTAATTGTGGCCTCATAAAAGGAATTTGGCAATATTCCTTCAGTTTCTACTGTGTGAAATAGTTTGAGGAGTAATGGTAGTAATTCTTCTTTGAATGTCTGGTAGAATTTGGCACTGAAACCATCTGGATCAGGGCTTTTATTTAGCAGGAGGCTTTTAATGACAGCTTCAATTTCCTTAAGGGTTATAGGCCTGTTTAGGTAATTAATCTGGTCTTCATTTAATTTTGGTAGATGGTACCTGTACAGGAAGCTGTCCATTTCTTCTAGGTTTTTCATATTTGTGGAATACAGATTTTCAAAGTATAATCTGACAATTCTCTGGATTTCCTGGGGGTCTGTTGTTATGTCCCCCTTTTCATTTCTGATTTTGTTGATTTGAACACTCTCTGTTTTTTGATTAGTTTGGCTAAGGACTTATCTGTCTTGTTAACTTTCTCAAAGAACCAACTCTTAGATTCGTTGGTTCTTTGTATTGTTCTTTTTGTTTCAATTGTATTGATTTCAACTCTAAGTTTAATTATTTCCTGCTATCTACTCCTTCTAGGTGAGTTTGCTTCTAATTGTTCTAAGGCTTTCAGCTGAGCTGTTAGTTCTCTAGTGTGGGATTTCTCTAGGTTTTTCATATAGGTATCTAGTGCTATGAATTTTCCTCTTAAAACTGCTTTCATTGTGTCCCACAAGTTTGGGTACATTGTGGATTCATTTTCTTTAAATTCTAGGAAGACTTTGATTTCTTTCTTAATTTCTTCCTTGACCCAGAGGTGGTTCAGCTGAGTGATGTTTAGTTTCCATGAGTTGGTATGCTTTCTTTGATTTTTGATGTTGTTGAACTCTAACTTTAGGCCCTGGTGGTCTGATATGTTACAAGGGATTATTTTCATTTTTTTGTATCTATTTATATTTGCTTTATGACCAAGTATGTGGTCAATTTTGGAGAAAGTTCCATGAGGAGCTGAGAAATATGCATATTCCTTTGCGTTTGGGTGGAAGTTTCTGTAGATATCTATTAAATCCATTTGCATCATAACCTCTTTTAGACTCCTTATTTCTCTGTTGAATCTCTGTCTGGTTGACCTATCCAGGGGTAAAAGTGGGGTACTGAAGTCTCCCACTATTAGGGTGTGAGAATTGATGTGGGATTTGAGCTTCAGCAGTGTTTCTTTTACATAGGTAGGTGCCTTATATGAGGGGCATAAATATTCAGGATTGAAATTTCCTCTTGACCAACTTTTCCTGTGATGAATAAGTAGTGCCCATCTTGGTCCCTTTTAATTGCTTTTAGCTTAAAGTCTACTTTGTTAGATATTAGGATTGCAACCCCCACTTGTTTCTTAGGACCATTTGACTGGAAAATCTTTTCCCAACCCTTTATTCTAAGCCTGTGTCTGTCTTTGCGGTTGAGGTGTTTTTCTTGTAGGCAACAAAAGGATGACTTCTGTTGTTGTATCCATCTTGATATTGTGTGACGTTTTATAGGAGAGTTGAGATCATTGATATTAAGGGATATTAGTGATTGATATTTCCTGCTATTTTTGGTGGTAACTTATTTTTATTTCCTTTCTCTGAAGTATTCTTCTCTGAGGTCTTTGATTGTTTGTGGTTTCATGGGTGTTTTCTCATTGGTTATATATTTTTCCCACCAAAAATATAGTATCTGCTTAAGCAATATTGAGACAGTGGGACCTTGGGACCACAGCCACCTGCCAGGGGGGTGGCGGGGGGGGGGAATGAGGAATTGTGGAGAAGAGAGAATGACCTGATGTGTTGGGAGGGGGAAAGTACCTTAAATAAGGATATACAGGATAGAAAATGTGACTTCTTTGTTAATAATAATAATATAAATAAATAAATAAACAAATAAATATTAAAAAAATAAAAAGTGAAGACCTTTTTGGATCAAAAAAATATATAGTATCTGCTTTATAAAGCACTATGTAATTTATATAGAATTGTTAACAAACTAACACAATTTTTTTTCTTTTTTTTTCTTTATTTATTTTGTATTTATCAAGAAAAATAGTAAATTGAATTTAAAATGCTGATAAGTTAACAATAACTATAAAGAGGATAAAAATCATAAGCATGACTTATCAAGGGTGGTAATGCAAAAAAGATTGCTACACATATATTTATTTTGTGTTCAGCTTTCCCTCAGAATTCTTTTTTTCCATCCCTGTATATCCTTATTCAAGGTCCCTTCCCCCTCCCACCACATCAGGTCATTTTTCTTCTCCACAACTCCCCATCCCCTCCCTGGGCAGGGAGCAGACAGTCCTATGGTCCCACTGACCCAATAATGCTTGGATCAGTCTCCACTCCTGGCAAATCCAGTTTTGTCCCCCCTCCCTCAAGAGTGAGTCAGGTGTTCCTATAGTTGGAGTGTGATCCGAAGGGTCAGTCCAGGGTGTTTCTGATCCCAAGCTGTTCAGTGGTTGCTAACACAATTTTTTATCTTCTTTTATATTAAATTTTCATTATAAATAAAAAAGAGAATAGGAAAAATGATAATTAGCCCTTTATAATTTCTTATTCACCTTGTTGTTAAAAGTTCCCTGTGGGCTGGAGAGATGACTAAGCAGTTAATATTACTTGCTGTTCTCACAGAGGACCTGGGTTTGATTCCCAACATCTACATGTGATGATTCACAACCGCCTGTGTATTGGTTAGTTTTTCGTCAAGATACAAGATAGAGTCGTTTAGGAGAAAGGATTCTTCAATCAATAAAATACTCTATGAGATGTCCTGTAAGCAAGTCTGTGGGGGCATATTTTTTATTAATGCCACATCCAGGTAGGTGCTCCTGAGTTGTATAATAAAGTGTTCTGAGCAAGCCATGAGGAGCAAGCCAGTAAGCAGCACTCCTCCATGGCCTCTGCTTCAGCTCTTGCCTTGAGTTTCTGCCCTGACTTCCTTCAGTGAAGAAGTATGACCTGAGAGTAATAAGCTGAAATAAACCCTTTTCTCCCCAAGTTGCTTTTGGTGATAGTCTTTACCAAAGCCATGGAAACACTATATTTGTAATTCTAGTTCCAAGATATAGATGCCATTTTCTGGCCTTGGCAGGTGTCTGCATACATGTGGCACACACACATCTATCCAGGCAGACAAATATACACATAAAATACAATATTTTCCATTTTTATTTTCTTGATGAGAAAAATATGATTTCTGTAAGTCCTGTATAAAACTCGATTGGAATAAGTGTTGTAAGTAGACCAAACCAATCCTTTGATTGAAACAATTGCATTGGAATCTCCTTTGTTACTTCTCAGTCTGACTACAGCAATGCTTCAAAGCACAGAAAACAACTCAAAAATACTCCACCTCCTTGAAAATTTTGGAAGCCTTGGATCTGAAGGAGCCTTTCCAAGATGAGAAAAACACCCTGTTCATTCCGTTTGAGAGGCCCTTCAAGTTCCCACCTCCCAGGAGCAAGAATGAGTAATCAATTATAATCAGACTCTCCACAGAGAGCATTTTAACAAACCATTGTGACTCAGAGCTGCTGGCTCTCCACCAAAAATTTACAGAAATATTTGCATCCAACTGGAAGATAGTAAACAGCAGGCTCCAGGCCAGGCCTGATTGCTGCATCACCTCCCTGATGTAAAATGGGACTTAAATGCAAACTCATTGTTCTTGTCCTTATATCGGTCAGTGTAAGAAGCAAGAGTATTTTTAACATTCTGGCATTTTGTTTATTAATCTATATAAAGAGACAATGGGTGGTGAGAATGAGCACAAAGGAATCCAATTTCCTTTCCCTATTCTGGCATTTCAAAGATTGTGAGAACCACTCACTTACCCTTAAGCATGTGACAAGAACATAAGGTACTTTCTTTTTTTTTTTTT